>PVKA01002398.1:0-125635 GCA_004027165.1 Ctenomys sociabilis
ATTGACCCTGGACATTTGACCTTAGAGGCTGTGAGAGCATAAACGCTTCTGCCTTCGCCCACTTTATGATATTGTTTACAATAGCAGGAAACTGATCAACCCCTCAGCATGCATTTTCTGGGCTGCTCTGTGTGCCTTCAGAATCATTAAGGGAGTATCTGGAGTATAAAGGAGCAGCACCAAGTGAAAAGAAAGTACAAGGGCCAAAGAACTCAGTGGACTAAGTGCCTGCTTTGGCCAGTTCGGGAACCAGGATTTGATCCCCAGTACTGCAGGCTGTGCCAGCCTGGCCCCGGGGTGCCCTGAGCCAGCGACCCAGATCTGACATGGTGGGGCATGCCTATAATCCTAGTGCTGGGGAGGATGAAAACAGAGGGATCACTATGCATCTGAGCTGCATAGTGAGTCCCTGTACCAAATATATAAATTTAAAAAGAAAAGAAAAAGAGAAGAAAAGAAGGTACAAGATGATATAGCCACCACTAACAGGAAGTAGGGTTTTGACCATGGCATAAAGATGCAGACTTTGACTTGGTCATCACCAAGTCAAAAGGCACCCAATCAGGGGACAGGTGCTGACTGCAAGGGGACAGTTTGGAACTCGTGCTTGAGGCCTCTGTGCCAGGCTGTGATAGGTCAAATGCAGGTGAGTTAATATTGCCAATAAGTTCAGTTGATTTATGGTTACAAACACAACAAAATGCAAGTTATGCATAGAGACATTTTCTGAGATACTATTGATCTCCACTCCTCTGCAGGAAGAGGGGTGGGTTTCGGGATGAAGGAGAGAGGAGTACAGGAAATGGAGTTTGTTTTCATATGTTTTTTTTTTTTTTCACATCCAAAGCTCAACCTTGAATAGAAATGGGAAGACTGAATTTAATTTCTGTTAAGTTAGGAATATGAATGCAGGGGCTGGTCAGATAGCTTAGTGGTCTAAAGCACTTGCTTAGGCAAGCTTAGGTAAGAGCAGGGTCAGACCACGGTTTGATACCAAGCACCACATAGCACATGAGCCCTGCCCCCAAGATGGGCTAAGCCAGCCACAAAAAGAAGAAGAAGAAGAAGAATACAAGGAATTATATATGATGTGTAATGTTACTTTTTTTTTTTTTTACTACTTTTTGTGTTCTCTTTCAAAAAAATAAAATAAAATAATAGGAGACTAAAGGTTCAAAAATCATAAACTATTTCCCTTGTAATTACTGTAGAACACATTATACTTTTTATAAGAATCTTATTCTGGGCCTTTTAATTTTAAACAATTACACTGAGTATTAAATATATCAGGATTCTGCCAAATGTGACATCATTATGTCATAGATGTAATTATTACAACCCTTTTAAATGAAAGAGAGCCAGATAGCTTCCAAACTGTACAGAACACAGACCTTGTAGAAGTGAGTGAGGAAGCCCGGCTCCTAAGCCTCACCAGTAGCTTTGGCTGCTGACTTATGCTCACTATCTGTGTGATCTCTCTCTGCCTGTTTCCTCCCCTATAAAGTAAGGATCACACAACTGACTCAATTTGTTCACCTGTAAAAAAATATAGCTTCAAATTATTTAAATTGTCTATGAAATATGTAAAACACGAAGTTTATAGAACCACATGGGAAGTGCTTTGTAAAGGACTGCTCGCAGTCATGGTGCTCTGCAATTAGAGTGGCCACCCTAGGTCCTGGTGACAGGCCTGAAAAGGTTAAAAATGAACAGTATTTTGGTCCTGATTTCAGATAGATTTTGGTAATAAACTACTGTGTTGTAAGACTGAAATTATTAACTATTTTAAGCAAAGCAAAACCATACACGCAAGACTATATATTATTAGTGATGATGAGATTTGAACTGGTATTTTTTAAAATGTATTTGGTACAGGGTCTTACTATGCTGCTCAGACATATAGTGGTCTCCCTGTTTTCAGCCTCCCCAGCCCTGGGATTACAGGCATGTGACACTGTACCTACTCTCGATGGCTTGCTCCATATGCCTAGGGGCAGGGCTGGCATGGCATGTGGTGCCTGGGCTCAAACTCCACTCCCTGCACTTGCTTAAGCAGGCACAAGTCTGCTAAGCTATCTCACCAGCCCTGATTTTTCTTTTCTTATTTATTTGTTTATATTTCATATGTTTATTTAGCATTTCCACTTCATCTGAGAAGTGTCTATTCATTTCAGATGCCCATGTCTGGCCTCAGTCTTTCAATTTGGGGTCTATATTTTTGAGGCTCTGGAGGTGAATCACAAACTTCCTGTCTCTAGCATCTCTGTTTAGCATAAGGAAAACAACTCACATAAAATGACAGGATCTAAATACTGAGGGACAGATTTTAAAACTAATGAAGCCTAAGGTTTGCAGAGTCCCACACCCTTGCCAGTGGCCCCAGCAACATGACAGGTGTATTTTGTAGTCTTTCTCCTAAAAAGAACATCACAGGGGCTGATCACATAGCTCAATGGACTAAAACACCTGCTTAGGCAGAGTGCAGCCATGATTCCATCCCTGCCATGCCCCCCCCACCCCATGCTCTGAGACTGGGTGTGGTGGCACATCTATAATTCCAGTGCTTGGGAGGCTGAAAACAGAAGAATCAGTGTGAGTCCAATCTATATAGTGAGACCCTGTAGACAGACCCTGTCCTAAATATAAGAGCGAGAGTGAGAGTGAGAGTGAGAGCGAGAGAGAGAGAGAGGGAGAGAATGAATCTTCAGTTCAGGTCCACAGAACTTAGATTCACTTCATAGACTCTCTTGGGTTGTAGATTTCAAGTCTCTGTTCTGCAGCCAGCTCCAGAGGAGAGCTCCTAACTTAGGTACAGTGATAAAGGGCAAAAAAGAAACTTCCCTCTCCAGACGTCCCTTGATAAGTCACACTGGTGGTGAGCTATCAACACAGAGCCTTTCCTAGTCCCTTCTACTTGCCAGCACAGGAAACATGTCTTGACTGCGACCAGCATTCCCAAAGGTCAGGTCAAGACTGTTGTATGGATGACACTCAGGACAAAACACCTCAATAGATGGCAGCATTTGGAGAGCTGTTATTTCCTAGGGGTAAAAGCACCAACACCTTTTCGTCAAATGGAGTAGAGATGGGCTTCCTCCTTGGAAATGTGGGACTAGAAACAAAGCCGTCCTGTTGTGCAGTTTGGTTAGGATGAAGTGAGACTATTAATGGAAAGACCTACCCAGTCCCAGGCTCAGAAGGCCAATAAATAGAAGGCAAAAAATAAGACAATTGGTCCTGGCAGTGATGCAGTCTCTTTGCTTACCAAGGAGCAGGAAGGACCACCTTACTAACTAATTAGGTGGGCAACATCTGGGAAGGAGTGGACATTTCTGGTGGATGCTTGTAAGTCTGTGTAACTGAACAGGGGGCTAGTCCTAGAATGAGTGACTGTCAGCCTGCAGCTGGCTTTGGGCAGGCAGCCAGCAGGGACATTGTTACCAATCCTGGGGCAGCCAAAGACCTTCGGAGGCTGAGCTGCCCAGGACCTGGCCCCGCAGAGCTCAGATAGTGGCTACACCGTCCATCTGAGCTGCTCTTGGTGCAAACTGATATTTAATCAAAAACACTTTGGAAGCTACAGAGAAATCAGCAAGGTCACAGTACAGAGCACAGCACAGACTTTGTTTTGGGAGAGTAAGTGGAAGCGCCTGGTGGTGCTATGTCCTGCGCAGGAGTTCACACCTTATTACAATGGGCCGCATGCAGACAGAAGACATTTGAACAAAGAGTGATTAAATTTGTAGCTTCATGTATTAAAAGGAAAAAACCCTAGTACTGTATATCTAAGTAGACTATTAGAGGCATTGGAAACGACAAAAAGAAGGACCAATTTGAAAGCTATTTTCAACAATCATATGAGAGATAAAATCAGGAAAGGCTGAATAGTAGTTGAATTTGGCTTAGGAAAGAGTAGTCGTTTGCAAGTATCAGAAGTGGAAATGGCCTGTTTTAAGAAGGACACAAAAAGTGGGAAGGGACAATTTGGGGCTGGGTAGAACACTGAATGAAAAAAAATTAAGTGAACTATCTGAACTAGAAAGTAAATGTGAAATGAAGGCATTATGCAGACAATGAAGGCTAAAAATAATTTTTTTTTTAATAATGAAAGGGTAGGCAAACTATCGCCATTGGACAGGTCCAATTCACTGCTTGACTTCATGAAATTATATCATGAGACAGTCAATTCCCATGCGTTGACATTTTGTGTGTGGCTGCTCGTCTGCTACAAGGACAGTACCTAAAATATCCACTACTTTGTCCTTTACAAGAACCACATTTCTGATCAATAGTACCCTAATAACTGAAGTGATTTTCAGGAACGGAATGAGCTAATGTACCCACTTTTCTCTTTCTTTGTGTGGGGAATTGCAAACAGAATCTGAAACTTCACAGACTTTTCTGACAGGCTTGAACACAAGCAAGTTTCTGAGGGAAAACCCTGTGGATTACAGTTTGTCTTCTTCAAGCCAATGTCTTCTAACTTATTGACAAAAAGTTGTCACACAAACACATGTAATGATAGATTTTTGTTAGCCCACTTGAAATGAAAACAAATGTATTACCTATTATTTTAATTTAAGCATAGTTGTTTTAAGTCAAACCCAGCTATAAGATGGAGAGGCATACAACATAAAGAATATAAGCCCTGCTATTTGCTGTTCAATAAGTTTCAATTTTCTATAAACAAAGGTCCACATAAAAAGCAAAACAATATAAGATATTGTATACTGAAGGAGAATTAATATGAGTATTTCATTTCTTCTTTCCTTCTTTTTTTTGACTAGACAAAAGAAAGTATCCCAATAAACTACATGTTTTTTATTTTTATTTTGTAATGTATTTGGTGGTTGTGGGTGGAGTATGCAGCTTGGACTCATGGAGCTCCTCCTGTCTTCAGCTTCCCCTGTGTTTGGATTACAGGCATGCACCATCATGCCCTGAATCTGTGGCCTGCCCTTTGGGGGTGGAGGGTGGACGGGCGTGGCATGAGGTGCAGTGATCAAACCATGGACCCTGTGCTTGCCTAAGCTTGCCTAAGCAGGTGCTTTAGTCCACTGAGCTATCTCACCGGCCAAGAAACTACATGTTTTGAAAGTCAAGATATTTTAAGTAAAATTAAAGATATGACGTTTCTCTTGAAATGTCAGCAGGCCTGGCATTGCTTGGCTTGTGGAAATCACAAACCTGAGGCCCCTCACATAGTTCAGAAGGTGCCTCTGATGTGGGACACCTGAGCACTGTCCACAGTTTCGACCTTTTCTTCTTTATCTGTGCTGACTCAGCTCCTTCATCTCAGTCACCCATTAGCCTTCAAAGCAATTGATTTGGAGTCCTCAAGTTGGAAGTGACGTGGACTCCTTCTTGGTTTCTGGTGGATGAGGACGTCCTGATGATGTGCTTTCATATCAAGCTTTTGACTACTTGTACGCTGTCTCCTACTTCACTTTCATTGTACTTCTCGTTTTTATTTTCATCCCTTATTTTACATCAGTGGGAAACTGACCAAAGAGAATTGGCCACCTAGTTCTTTCCCTTTCTCTTACCCTATTCCTTCTTGTGCCAATTCTTTACCCAAATGTCATGTGAAAAGCCAATAAAAAAATAAGGATGTTTTCACAAAGCTTGATAGATGTCTCAGAGGTTCAAAAGCAGTGTTGTCTTCAGCTTCATCCACTAAGGTCTATTTTTGCTGAGCCAAGTGCATTTAATTACCTCATTCATTTGCTCTGACCTCATCAGTACTCTGATTTTTTTCTTGCCTTTCTCTGCTCCTAGAGCAGAAAAATGATTTTTTTTAACAATTAAACAAAAGAGAGGGCTGATCATATAGCTCTGTGGATTAACATGCCTGCATGCAGGCACAGTGGCATCAGGGCTGAGGTTTTGATCCCTGGGCCTGCTGTGCTGACCCCACCCCTGGGTGTGGTGAGAGGGTATTTGAGACTAGGCACGGTGCATGGTGGCACATGCCTGTAATCCCAGCCCTTGGGAGGCTATAAATCACTATAAGTCTGATCTAGTAGTAAGACCCTAGACACCCTGTAGACCATTCTGTAAAATACAGGAAAAAGAAAGAGAGAGACAGAGACAGAGAGACAGAGACAGAGACAGAACTACAAATCAAATAAATGAGAGAACAAAAATATCCCAATGGGTAAACCACTTGCTTGTAGGTACAGGATTGAGTCATGCACAATTGCCTCATGGGGGAAAGAAACCTGATGTTTTCTGGAAGAGGTCAGAGGCTTCTACTCTCTGGAATGTAGACCTGTGAGTAATAGGAGAGAAAATGTTTAGAAATGCTTCCCTCCTTTGCATTTGATAAGCAAGCTCAAAGGAGCCTGGAGAAGGATCATTCCTTAGAATTTGGAATAAAGAATCAAAGCAAACAGCTATAGCATTTTTCCAATGAAAATGGAATGAATAATGACCCACAAAGATCAAGGGGCCATTAACTTCGTGTAACTGCCTTACACTCTTCATTTAAGAATAAAAAGGAAAACCTTAACCCATCAAGGAAACATTTTTCCTGAAACTAGAGTAAAAACAGAATAGATTTATTTTGCTAATTACAATATACACAGGAATATATACATTTGTGTGTATCCATTCTTAGTGAGAATGTGCTTTAACTGTCACTTAGGTCTGAATCATTTTCTATGCTATTTTAGAATATTTTCTCTCATTAAGCAACTATATATAAAAGAGATAAAAATGTATAATAAGACTGTCCTTTCCTATAGTTGCCTCTCAACATTTCAGTTTTGGTAACACATACACACTGCATTCCCACACACACACACACACACACACACACACACACACACACACACACACACACAGTATTCACAGTGTTAGTCCTTTAGGGTTCATCTTACCTTATAGCTTTCCTTTAACAATAAATAATAAACTGTCCTTTCTTTGCAAAAAGCATTACACTTTGGTCTGTCTCTGGTTTAACGAATTTTTAATCTTCTATAAGTGTGATAAGTATGAAATTCTGTGTGGATTATCAAGTATATTTTAGGCACAAAGCCTGTTCAATTAAGTGTGAATAGACCAAAGTCAACTGTAGCGCATATTTTTGATCACTTAAACAAATTCCTTGGTGCTGCTGTGGAAGTATTAGTAAGCATGAGTGTGTAAGTTCAGATGTGACATTTTGAAATTATGAAATGCACAAACATACATGCATGTAAATGATGGCACATTTTGATGCATGCTGGTTATAGGGAAAGCTTGTCAAACTATTCTTAAATCAAGAATTAGAAGTCTTCTGAGTATGTGAGGCACTTCATGGTGTTTTATTGCATTCTTGTGCAGAATGTGTACACTTCTTCGTAAGTCTTGTCACAGTGCATCGTGTGCTCACTGCTCCGTGTGCCTCTTGTACTGTCTTTGGCTTTTGGGATTCCTTCTCATTTCAATCAATTGCAAAAAGGACTCATTTTGTCTTTGTACTTCTAAAATAACTTTGCTAGAAACTTTTTCCCCACTCAAGCATTGGATTATTGCATTCAGCTAATGCATCTATCTGAGAATACATTTTGAAGCAGTGCCACCCAAATTATGGTCCATCAGTGCTGAGCTGTGAACTGTTAGGTATTGGTCCACCATGAAATTGAATTTAGACATGGAGTGTAAGCTTCTCAAATATTTATGTCAATTTGCCAAATAAATTTTATGACTCTTGAATCTAGCAAGAAAAAATAGAGGCTTGTATATTGCATGTCATTTTTATTTTATATTTCAACACATTCATTTTTATACTATTTTGAAAAAGTATATATCTATGAGAAATTGGACGTAAAGGAAAATGAAACAAGCAAAAATCCTTGACCAACACGGTGTGGAAGCACTGTCATAAAGAGAGACAAAGTGTTGGAAACCACATTTCACTTCATGAATCCTGTGAGGAAGCACAGTAAGCCTCCAAAATTCTGCAGATAGGATAACAGAACATGCAGATATTGGGTTGTCAGCAATGCATTTTTGAAGATTTAGATTTCAGGACAGGAGAGACTATTATTTATACATTTATTTATTTTTCATTATGCATTTGGTACAGGGTCTCACTATGCATCTGAGACTCTTAGTGATCCTCTTGTTTCAGCCTCCTCCATGCTGGGATTACAGGTGTATGCCATCACATCTGGACTCATTCGTCGGCTCAGTGTGCCTTGGGGATTGAACCCTGGTCCCTATGCTTGCCAAAGCAGGTGCTTAGTCTGCTGAACTATCTTGCCAGCCCTGAGACTGTTATTTTTTAATTTTTGAAAAAATCACCAGTAAAATCCATGCTTATAGAATACCAGCCCCATGCTATTGAACTGTTTTATCTTAAATATCAATACTGGTTAAGAATTTGTATATTTATAAACATTTGCCCACTAGGACACTCAACAAAGTTCTCCTTAACAATAATATTACAAAATATACAAACACCAAAGGGGAAGAAGTAGTACAATATGTTATGGCTTATGAAATGATGATGTGTCCACAATCACAGCAATTGCTGTTATAAAAATGGATTTGTCCTAGTCATGCCATGATTTTGTACAAGGGAAAAAATAGGCTATGAGGAATAGATTTAGCATGATAAATTATGGTGAAGTAAAATGTGGGTAAAAGATACAGAAAAATGTTGCATAAAAGTATTCTCAAGAATTATCCTAGGTGGTAAAATTTTCTAAAATTCTCGAATTCTTCTTTTAGGGTTTTCTTTTTTTATTTATTATGCTATTCTTTGTTTTTTTGTTTTTTTTGTTTTTTGTTTAAGGTGTTTGAAATAAATAGGAAATTCTGTCAGGAAAGTAATGAGATCACTTTGAAAATTTGGAAGACAAATAAGGGTAAAAATGCAGTGAGGCCAGAGTACATGCAAGGCTGAGAGAAGAGACAAAAATATTCCATTCAATGGGCACAGAAACTTGGAAACTGTTGAAATAAAGACTGGGCCCCACCTTGGATCAGATTAGTAAGTATTTCTAAGAAATCAACCATGAATATGTTTTAAAACTTCATCAATGATACCAATGTAGTGCAGCTATTGGTGTAGGTAGAAGTCTATATCCTACTGTCAAACCAATCCATGCTGGGGGCTGGCTTTTGGGAGGCAGAACCGAAGTGCAGTAGTTCACTTTATCCATGTTTAATGCTCTGTGGGTTCCATTATTCCTGCCCAGGATGTGAATTGGCTGTTTGTATGTGGCCTTCTCCTTGTGCATACTACTCGCCCACCAGCACCTCACAGGTATCCTGGCTATCAGACCGACTCTCATAATCTTGCAGTGGTGTGTTCAATTAACACTTATTTATTTAATAATGGCCTTAAAATACAAGAAAAAAATATGCTGCCACCTCAGAGCTCCAAAGGAAAGACTGTGCTTTTCTTATTTATTGGCTTTTATGAACATGTGTTAATTGTACATCACAGTGGGCATCAGTGTGGTGTTTCCATAGCTGCATAAGCCTTTACCAGAAAGGATTAAAGGTGAGAGAGTTACAACCTTCCCATAACTTTTGTTACATTACATTGTCACAGTTGTGTCATAATTGTTCTATTTTATTACTTATTGGGACTCTCTTGCTATATTTTATTTATATATTAAACTTCACAATAGGCATGTACAGCAAAAAGCAGAGAATGGGACAGACAGACAGACAGACAGACAGACAGACAGACAGAGATGGAGAGAGTTCAGCAAAGCATCCACTGTAATCTTGTATTTCCCATGTTTATGATCCAAAGAGGAAAACTAAGAATTAAATAGTTTGATTTAACTTTCACAAAACACTTTCTTCCCTCAGTGGTCACAGCAAGAGACTTGGAACTTTTCAGTGTATGATTTCAAGTTTTGGAGATATTAATTAAAATAATCCAAACATTGTGAATATTAAAAAGCTAATTCTTTAACGAGAAGAAACTATGATCTAGAAGCTGAACAGAATGCTTGCTATGGGGATATGCAGAACTGCATCTAAATCAACTGTCTTGAAAATGCTAATTAGCACCAAATAAGAACAATGAAAGTTGTCTCCTTTCTTCCTTGGAGACCAAGCCTGGGATGAGCCACTCTGCATATAAGTGGAATGAGAAAACAGAAGAGATTTAAATAACAAATTTTAATAGGTTTCATCCCACCGGGAGAGACACTTCTGATTATCTATGACCTGTACCAATTATCATGCTTCTTCCCACCAGCCTACCATAATTTTAATAACTAATCAAAGGAGGCCTGAAGGTTCTATGATATGTTAAATATAGATATAGATGCAAATATATGTATAAGTATAGATATAGATACAGATACAGATATCTATTTATCTATCTACCTACCTATCTATCCATCAATCCATCTATCCATCCATCCATCTATCCATTCATCCATCCATCCATCCGTCTATGCCTTCACTACATACAAAGTTAGTGTTTGCTACCTGAATTTTTTGCAGCTTCTCCAACTAGTTATTCACAGCTCAGTCATATGTTTAGATACTCAATGTTGATTCAGTCTTATTGATCTTGAGCTGCTACATGTTTGGACTAAGAAATGATCCTCTGTGGACATGTAGGAAGGTGTATCTTGCTTTGAGAAGAATTTAAAAAGGAGTTAGAATAGACACTCAGTGCAGATCTGGTTGCTAGTGAAGTCACATAAAGCAGAATGAGATACTTATATCTATTGTCCAGACATAGGTGAGCACCTGAGTACAACTGATTAACTTATGAGGTAGCATGAGGTTAATGAGGGCAGGCTGGGAAGAAATAGATGCTTTGGGGCCCTGGGAGCTTTCAGCAGAGCTACCTCTCTTCACATTTCAATCTGTTCCCTCACACAATCCTAGAACAGTAAATTACTGTGTATGTAGCTTAGGTGGCAAACCTCATTAAACTCCTGTTCAATTTGGCCCTGTGATTTGGCGTTTGCATTCTTCACTCTACACCAATACTTTTAAAAATTTAATGTACTTACCAATCCCTTAGAGTATTTGTTAAGATGCAGAGCACAAAGAGAGCAGTAGATCTGACATGGGTACTGATATCTGCATTCCTAACAAGCTCTAAGGTTATGTCCGCCCACAGGATAAGGAGGAAGAACTCAATTGGTTCTCAAAAGTAGTGTGCCTCAGAATTACTTAGGAGACTTGCTAAAAGCTGGATGGCTGAAGTTTACCCCAGAATCAGTACCTGGATTGGGTCTAGAAATTTGTATCTCCAGAACAGTTCCAAATGATGCCAATGATTGTGGCATCACTGTTTTAGACTTCAATTCCCAACTGAATTCAGCTATAACTATCCCAAATGACTAACCCCTGGTCAGCCCCCTAAGCACAAACTGGCTCATGGTTTTGATAAAGTTTTCAAGGATAAGACTGGAAAACTAATATTTCTTTTGGATATTGTAAAAACAGAAAGAGAAGGTAGATTAGGAGCTACCATTGTAAGAGTCTCCCAGTCATTTAGACATTACGATGATATTGTTGGCAGAGAAGAAAAATAAAACAAAGTACAGTGGTCCCTCATTTGTCATGGAGGTTATGTTCTAGACACCCCTCAATAAGTGAAAATTAGCGAAGGAGCATTATACTTATTTTAGTATTTGCATATGTTTTAGGCCTTATAAAACCATACCCCACTGTTGTATCTTATAAATCTCTCCTACATTTTAAAACATACTTATAATGTTCTTAACTATTTTCTTTTCTTTTCTTTTCTTTTTTTTTTGATACTGGGCATTGACTCTTAACCATTTCTAAAGTAGGAAACCTATGTAATTGTAACAACATACATATATCATTTGGCACTAAAATATCTAGTGATATAGTGAAAAATCTGAAATAAATAATTTAGATTAATATTTTTTGAAAATCTATGAGACAGTGAGTCTGAAAAGTTGAAATAGTAAGGGACTGCTGCAAGGCAAAATCATCCAACCACTCGGATGAGAGACATATATATGATAAGACTATCAGCTACCATATCTCTGGCTGTCATCATCTCAGTCTGCCTTTTAACAAGCAATAGTCTGAAAAGAAGCTAGAGGGTTACTGCAGCAGTCAGCTCTCCCAGTGCTGGCAAAGTGCCTGACTCCTACAGCTTTTGAAGGAAGAGAGGTCTGTCTGCTCACAGTTTAATGCACTCAGTCTGTACTCAGCAGGCTCCAAAGTTGAAACATCATGGCAGGAAGGGTGAGGGGCAGAGCTCCTGAGCTCTCAATGGCCAGGACAAGGAACAGGGCACCTGAAAGGGGCCAGGAACTAGATGAAGACTCTAAATTCATACCTCCATCAAGTCCCAGCTGCACCCAGAAATGTGCATCAGGAATCCTCATGGTTGTTCTCAAGCCAGTCAAGTTGACAATCAAGCATAACTACCATAGTTATTCTTGATGATAAAGCTGATAATGGAAATTAGGACTAAGGTGCAACTCACCAATGGCTTTGTTAATGCTGAAGCCCAGAGTTAAATACACATGCAGTGTGGAGAGCTGCGCACAGCCGCACCTTAAAGATGGCGCTGGCTTCCGCCTTCCACCCCCCCACCCCCCGGGGGTAGGTGCTCTCCATAGCAAACAGCTTCTTATCTGGCTAAGGCTAAGACTATGGCATTGCTTCCGCGTACCTGGACCTATCGGTAGTGCACACGTGGCTCCCCGCGATTGGAGGCCCACAGGTATTTAGCTATGAGCGGGCTTCAGAACAAAGGGTAGAAGGAACAAAGGGAAGAAAGAAAGAAGGGTAGAAAGAAAGAAGGGTAGAAAGAACAAAGGGAAGAAAGAAAGAGGGGAAGAAAGAAAGAAGGGAAAGAAAGGAAGAAAAGGGAAAAAGAAAAGAAAGAAAAATCCAGTTTGTTAAGGGGCTGAATAAACTGCAGAGAGAAGAACTGGTTGTTGCGTCTTCCTTGCTGGCAAGGCTGTGCACGACAATGCAGAGCACTGGAATAAGCATTCCTCTATGTGGATCTGTTTCTGGGAGATGCAGGAGTGGTGACCCAAGTGGAATTCATGCTTCAGCAATCTGGCTCCTGAAGAAAATGAAGGGGGAAAGAGAGACAGGGAAGCTCACCTCCTTCTATCAAACCCAGCAGGCATGTAAATCACTCTCAAGAAATGAGGAAATAAACACCAGTGATGGTGATATCACAGATGGCATTTCCTGGAAACACAAGTGGGAAATTAGTAGCCATATCCCATCCCTTAGAAGGAGAACCTAAGGCTCAACTTGCCAAACTCTCCCATTTTAAACCTGAGGCTTTTACCCCTAGTGTGATTAACTAGCAACCAGGCTAAATATAAGTTCTCTCTCATCTAAACTTATTTATTTACTTTTCTGTGATGTAGTTTTGTATCTATGTAATGGAGCTAGTAAGCCAACTCTTAAAAGATTGTTCAAAGGATCACATGTCATGTTATATCTATGAGGGACTCATAGAATTATTTTCTTTATCTTTCTCAGTCTCATCCTTCAGCCTTGTGATTTGTCATTATGTTTGTCCTTGAAGGATTTTTGCCATTAAGAAAAATGTACAACTATGAAAATGAAGTTGAATAGAGAATAAGATTATGTGTCGGAAAATTATAAAGAGTTTAATGTGAAGATTAATTAAGATAACATGTAAAACGCCTAACAAAAATTTACTTAGTAGTCCAAGATAGTCATCTTGTGTATATATATATATATATATATATATATATATATATATATATATATATATATATATACAAACAAACACACACACATATATATCATATAATGTTACCATATCATATATAAATCATATGACGATACATATGAAATATAATATCATATATATATATATATATTACACTTATATCTCATGTATATGTTCACATCTCAGTTCAGACTGAAATATGGAGAAGACATTGAGGGCCTACGGGTTCCATCAGCACACCTTGGCTCTTGTGAGCCCTAGGAATAAACACATGCTATCAATAGAGGAAAAGCAAAGACATTTCAGGAATGGGGACAACAGGGCAGAGACTTAGGCCACAGACTTAGAGCATAGCTCCAAGGCCAGTGAGACAGACAGCTAGGCCTATGCCATCCATTCTCTCACAACCACTTCAGCCCTTCGGCAATAGCCCACTTAAGAAGTCTCCCAACCAGAGGGTTTCCTGTCTGTTATTCATTCAGGTGGCAGTGCTCAGAGGACAATGGATTGCAGTCTCTCCATGTTTTTATGTATAATCATTCCATTGATCTGAATGTCAGGATATCTCTCAAAGCCTGAAGAGTAAACAGTCCATTTTCTGCTGGCTCATAGTTATTTTTCTCTCTTTAAGTCAATGATTCCTCACCTGGGCTACACAGTAAAATCACCTGGGGACATTAAAAATAGCAGCAATATCTTGGTTCCTCCCAAAATCAATGAAATTCAAAGCTCCAGAGGTGGAGCCTGGCATTTATATTCCTTTAAAAATTTCCTCAGATAACTAGAGTGCAGCCTGGGTCAGGGAAATCTGTTTGAGGCCAACATAGTCTATTTGCTGGTATGGAAAAGACAGTTCTAGCATTGATTTTTCTGAGTAATGATTATGAAGCAATTAACAACAATTAACCAGACTCTGAGCAGCCTAGTTAAGCACCAATGCTTCATGAGATTATGAAATAAAACAACAAATGAAAACATTTTTGAGCACAAACTGCGGCACTGGTTCACATGGAAAATAAGCTGGCAAATAAATGGCTATATTTAAGTAAATGGTTAATCTTATTATTAAGTTATCAAGTTATTTTTGCAAAAGAAAAATAATTTGAATACAATTACAATACGGATGTGTATAGCGTGAATTTGACAATATTTAATAAAGATTTATCTTTTTTTAATGATAAGAGCTTTCTAATTGGATACTCATGTTTCTAGACAAATACATTAGGGATGTCTTATTCTAGTTAACAGCCCCAGGAAATGAATTTGTATTAGTGGCCAAAGTTGTTTTCTTTCATTGACTCACTTAAAAAATATTTGCTGAATTCCTTCCATGAGGTATCTAGCATTATACAAGTAATGGTTCTGCTGTGACTAAAACAGATTTAGCTGGTGACCTCCTGATTCTTTTCACCCAGCAGAAGAATGATAGTACAAGAGAATAATTTTACTGTAAATGATAGAGTAAACAGAGTACAATGCTCAGGGAAAGCTGTTTGTGTGTGGGGAAGGTTGTCACTCTGTAGTAGAAACCCAAAGAACCCCTGAAGGCATGAGGTTCAGCCAACTGTTAGGTAGAACTACACCATCTTCTCTTATAAGAAAGAATATAGCATATTCAGTATTCTGAAGTGTAAATATGCTAAAATGAGGAAGTGTCACATCATGTATTCATAATAATTCCTTTCCTGTGTAATTTTAGTCTTTCCAATTTGTCTGATTCTCAATCTTTTTCTTTTTCTTTTCTCCTTTTTTTTTTGCACAACCTGAGATTGAACTCATGCCCTTGCCAGGGAAATGCTTATTCCACTGAGCCATCTCCCTGGCCCCATCTTTTTAATATCTATTTAAGTCAAGATTTACTGTGTATTTTCCGTGTATCAAGAGTTAAGATTGGCTTTGAGGAAGCACAGAGGTTAGCAAAAGAAAGACTTCAGAATCATGACATAAGAGCAGAGGTACATTCAAGATACAAAGCTGTGTGGGTTAGGAAAAAGGCACAGAAGGGTGCTTAGCCATACTGATGCACTGGGCAGGGAATTACTCCAGGGAAGGATCTCATGATGTGTATGAAGGTCCAAGGTTATGCTGTTGGCCTCACTCAAAGGTGATAAGGAAAAGCACTCTAATTAAAATAGAAAATAAGTGAACACACAAAATAAGAAAACTCTAGAGCCAACTCAGTGCATCTCTGCTTATTAGTCAAAAACCTGAGCGCTGCTTAAATAGCCAACAGTCTTAGAGTCGAAACCAATGTCATGGTGGTGAAACTGTTCCTGTGCTCACAGAGCTTCAGTATCAATGCAGTATAAACATATGACACTGCCACAATGCCCACCCACCATTGCCACTAGGATTGTTCTGTTTTGTCTGTTTTTCTCTGGGGAAATGTATTGCAAGACTCAGTTCAAATATTACCTAGATGAAACTTTTATTTGAACATCAGGAAAAAATTAATTTCTTAATAAAGCAGCCAAATGAGGCTTTGAGGTGCCTCTCACACTAGCTTTCATGTGCTGCTTTATGTAACAGATTATAGAACACTCAAGGTGTTGGTTACACACTGACACATTGCTCTTGTGTTGCTCCCTTGACCATAAAGCCTTCAATTCCTGAAAGAAGCAAAAGCCATGCATGTGCCAGAAAGCACCAGTTTGTGCAGAGGGGATACTTTGGGCAGCTGAGGATGATCGGATACCAGGAACCTCAGGGACAGCATATGCTTATATGAGACCATTTCACATTCTTTTCACTTGATCTTTTCACATTCTGAATGCTTTCTTCTAAAAAAGTATTAGGACTACCAAAACACAGGATGGAATTTGATAGTTGTTACTTTCATGGCTTTTTGAATAGGAGCCGCTTAGATCTTATTGGAAATACAAAGGTCATAACCTACCCCAGACCACCATGCCAGCAGGGTGGGGGATGGGGCCCAGCAGCTGGACTTCCCAAGCTTCCCCAGGTGCTTCGGATATGTGGGCAAATTTGAGAACCACTGGCACAGATCATGCGGAGAGACTTCAGGGGAAGCCTGCTGGCTTAGTAGCCTGTTTCCCATCCGAGTTACAAGTATAAACAGAGTTCTGTGATGTTCTCCAGAGGACTCCTGCGGTGCCATGGAATGAAGTCTAGCAAGTTGGCCCTGTGACTCTGAGTCTCTTTCTGTGTTACCTAATTTTCAGTGAAGCCAGGCTCCAGAGTTCCTGTGTTCTCCACATGCATTTTCAACAGGAGCATTTCTGTAGCGCATTTGAAGTCCAGATTTTGTGTAATTCATATAATCTAATACTATCAGAACTTTGGAAAACAGAACAGTGACCAGCTTGGTACGTGCAGCCAGTACATGTGCTATGTGTAGGCAGTTTACTTTGTGAACATTCTGCCAAATCATTCTCTAATCACATCATCCCTACTGTCAGGTGCTACTGACATTGCATATGCTGAACCTTTTCACAAGCTGCACTTCCAATGGACGATCATATTTTATTTTATTTTTTGGATCATATTTTAGATAGTGGAACTCTTGATAACTGTCTCATCTCAGCATTCTTTTTCTTTTCCACTTGAGAATTCACAGCTGTGTTAATTTAGCCTCCCTCCTCATTACATAGCTTCTGAGTAAGTTATATAGTAATGACGGATGGTAAATCAGATGGCCAGGCCTATATTACTCCTGACATTTTAATAGTATTAATCTAGAATAGCTTTTAATTGTCCATTCTATAGCCTTTAATGCTAAGGAGATATAGATGTTTCCATTACTCTAATTGTATTTCAAATAAATGTATGGACTCAATTTTTCCCTCTCACCCTCTTAAAACAAAATAGAGGTGTCTCTGTGCATGAAAAATGAATTATTTTACTGTAAAACCTTGATTAATCACTCAGAAAGTAGCAGAAACATCAATTAACTCTACATTGTCTACACTTAGCTTGTCAGAAAACGCCATAAAAGATAGGAAAGTAAAGTTTTGCCATGAAATTAAAAATCAAACTTTCACAAAGCTTTCAAAGCAACCCCTTATGCCTTTCACGTCTGCTAAATTGTTAAGTGAAAATGGATGTGCAGATAACCTTGCAGTTTTGCAAGATTTTTAGTTATTAGACCAAAAATTGATTACTTTCAGAGTTTTTACTTGCAAGACGAGAAATGAACTAATGTCCTTTCAAAGGACATTTAACAAGATTCTTGAGATAAATTGAGTTAATTTTGAAGTTATCAAACTACCACTCTCCAAAAGTTCTATTTTATTATAGGAATGGCACAGCATTGACCACATTTAAGAGAAAGTAAAATATTCAGAACTGAGAAATTTCCAAATAATAGGTGTTTTCCATATTAATCACCAAAGCATTTGTATATTTGATATGGTTAAACCCTTTATAAGGGCGGGGAAGAATAGTTCAGTAGAATAAGCACCTGCCTGGTAAGCGCAGGATCCTGAGTTCAATCCCTGGTACCACAAAAAGACATTTGTAGTCTTATTAAATAGAGGACAAAGGCTGTGCTTGGGTGTTCCTGGTGGTGTTAGTATTGAGCATAGAAGTAAGTAGGGTATGAAACATTCTTTTTTTGACAGCAGTACTAACTATGTCTTTTTGTTTCTACATTGAATAGTCCCAGATGCTGGGCTGAAAATCTTTTTTATATACAGTACTTTTTGCTGTTGTTTTATCTTCCCCATTATTTCTGTGGGCCACCACTGTCTGCCATACAATGATACTTTGAAGCCAAGTTTTTGGGTCCAAGACAGGATGTGGCTTTGCCTGTCTTACTGTGAAGCTAGAAGGCTGTGAGAGTAGGACAAGTCCTTTGCCCAGAAAAGCAAATTACTGAAGATTTATAATGGTTGAAGCAGCAGCAGGTCAGGAGCAAGTGGAATAAACGGAGTTCAGGAGTGCAAAAGGAGCACCAAGGTTTATAGCAGACATGGACGGCAGCAGCTCCAGCGTTGCCAAAGACCAGGGAATAACAAAATGAAGTTGAAGCACCAGACAAAACAGTCAGCAAGCAGGAGATTTCTTGAAACTGAACCTAATGGAAGAAAATTAGAAAGGGAGAAACAGTATGTGTGATTGGAGTAAAAGGGCACCAAGTAAGAGGCACTGGAATCTTGGCTTCAATGTTCATTTTGTCTTACCCTCAATGTACCCACTTTCACCATCTGCTCCATTGCCATCTCAATCTAAATTTCCTTCTTTTATAAACTTTATTAGCATCTGTAGGTTTTGACTACTGATGATCTGTAGCTGGATTCTTCTCTTAGACTTGTCCTCAGTATATGGACCCCCGCTGGAGACTCCCTGCTCCCCTTTGGCACACCTGCCCAGCCAATGTCTAAGCAATAAAGAGATACAATGGCCAGCTCCACTGTCTGATGGTGAGATAAATCTGACTCCTTGCAGTTTCAGAGTTTCCTGTGGGATCAGGTTGTCATGGAAGCAGAATTTTGTATTTCTATTCAGGTCAAATTTTACTTTTCTTAATGACTCACAGATATGGTTATTATTTGTTTTAGTTAGCTTGTTTTTTTTTTCTTTCCTTTCCTTTATTGCTCCTGAGCCATCTAATACTTGCTCAAATACTTGTCTCAATTCCTACTTCTGGTAGCCCTGCTATACAATATACTGATTTCTTTTTCTTTTATTCTTTCTTTCTTTCTTCCTTTCTTTTTCTTTCTTTTTTTTTTTTTGTGCATATCTAGCATAGGGTCTCACTACGCAACTTAAACTCATAGTGATACTCTTGTTTTTCAACCCTCCCAGTGCTGGGATTACAGGCATGTGTTACCATTCACACCAGGTCTCACTAGCCCATTCTGAGCACCCAGGGGAGGGGTCAGAGCTGCATGTGATGCCCAGGATTGAACTCTGGTCCCCGCATTTGCCTAAGCAGGAGCTCAGTCCGCTGACTTATCTTGCCAGCCCAATTTTATTGTTTTTGTTTTTTAAATTTGCTTCCCTATAGCATAAGTAAATGAAGTCATTTAACTTAGGAAAATGACATAAGAACTTACAAAACTGTACTTTTTATTTTACTGTGCAGCAATAGAATTTCATATCATTCAAATAAGGAAAATTTGTATCAAGAAGACAAAAAAGAACACAACTGAACTTTTTACTTGACATGTATAAATATTTTGTCCCAAATTCTCTTTGGAAATCATTAGAGAAGCTCTTTGAATAGGATAAATACAGGAATCTCTGAGAAAATTATGATATTTAGAGTAAAATAAGATTTGGGGTGAGAAAGAAGGTATAGGAACTAAAATTCTTTGGCCATTTAATAAACACTTGTAATCTTCAATTTTTTGCTATTTCCTTAATTACAATTAAAAATATTGGGGCCCAAATGACAAGACACTTGCTCAAGGTCACATGTCTAGTCAGTCTTGGACAGGCTGAAGTAGCTGACTTAAACTTTTGTGTAATTTCTTTTACAAGTGTATTTAAAGAGAAATTCCAAGGAGAGCTAACTGGACAAAAAGCTTTCAAGTAAAGAAGAGAGAAAGAGGTTACATTTTAGTGATTTAAGTAGATTTGGAAAATACTACATATGACAACCCTGTTCGGAGACAGTTCTCCGAATATTTCATGCTTTAACATAATCTGAATCTTCTGAGCAACAGGATTTATAGCTTATATAAGGACGCATACCAGAATCATGAAATAAGAAACCTTCTTTCTAACTTCCAGTGAAATTTGTTTGTATTGCTGGGTGAGAAAGATCATAGCATTCTCTGGAGGGGAATATAGACAGAGCATTTTTAGCTCTCATCCTGTGAGATTGGAGGTTTTCCTAAACTCCTGCTCTTGCATTTGACCTACACCTTCTAGGCAATCTCCTTGCTATTCCCATGGGATATGAAGGCTGGGGGTGGGGGAAACACCAAAAAATTGTTTAGTGTGAAGTTCATCCTTTACACCACCACGTGGACTGATGCACTCGCTCCCTAGCACACAGATCTAGATGTATAAACCCAGCTCAACCAAGCCACTACTTGGCAACCACTGTCAAGTGACACTTTTATTCCTAGGAATCCAAAACTCAAAGAAAGAGTTCTTCTAGTAAGTGCAGATTTCTCAAATATAATTCATTTTCTTCTAGACATACTCCTCTAGAGTGCAGCTTCCCGGTGACAGCAAGACAGGGAGCAGAGCTAGTTTAGGAGTATCAGAAGTCATGTCATGCTACATTTTCCCTTCACTCTCTTAAGCATTCTCCTTCCTCCAAACATTAACAGAGGAAATTCATGAGGCAGATATTGTGCCTCCTCAGAGTCTTTGCTTTTATTTTATCGAGTTACCCAGATTTAATTACATAGCTTGGCACATTCTTGAAATAAAGAGAAACTCGAAGCTGTGATTTTTCTTCTCTTGAACAGCAGCACTGGAGAAAGGAATGAAATATTGGATAAAAAATTCACTCTGATGTCCTGCTGCTTCTACACCTTTTCTTGTGCACATCCTAATTGCTATGTACCACTATCTAGCCTTTAATACTGCCTGGCTTTCTTCTCTCTCCTTTTGCATTCCATGGAATAATGGTAATAGCAACTAAGAAGCTGAAATAACTCAATATGAATTCTTCTTAAAGCTGATCTGAGACTTCTGAAACAGGAAGTATCAGAAATGAAAAAGAACTCAGCTGGAAATATACATTGGAAAAATAAATTGGAAGATGGCTGTAAATGCTTTTGAATGGTCCCAAGGAATATAAAAGGAGGCATAATACAGAAAATAATAAACAAAACTTTCAAGACCTACTCAATAAGTAGCACTTAAAATAGCTGTGAATTTCAACCCAAATTCTCAGCAGGCTGCCAATAACCAGACAGACAAATTGAACGATTAGGTGCTACGAGGCAGCATCAGAATGGATCTATAACATAAAATTCAGAGCGAAGCCCTAACGGCTGCCTGAATAAAATAATGCCAGACACAAAAGATTTTTTCTAATGTGAACAAAGAATGGAAAAACTCTATGCAATGTATCTCCTTACTGAGCATCTATGGTATATTGTGTGGTCTGATGTTCATTAAAGATGCTGAAATAAGAGACACAAACTTTTTCAAAACGAAGAGGAGGAAATAGGCAAGTAAAATCCTTGGTGCAATGTAATCTTGCAAGGATTATGAATGTGATCCATAGATGTGACATGGGAGAACAGGAGGAAAGGTTGGGGAGATCCACATAGGGGCTGGTACAGGGGCTATATCTTCAGCTCAGTCTTTCAGGATGAATTTAAATTGATCAATTAAAAAAATAAGAATGTACAAATTGTAGGATGATGTAGTGGTTCCAAAGCACCAGACCTTGACAGGATGGTGTTTTGTGAGGTAGTGAAGTCCAGACTGGCTAGACAATTGGGAACAGGAGGATAGACTGAGGGATAAACCTGGGCCTGAGGGAGACTCAGATTCTGGAAAAGCCTTTCGCACTGGCGGAAGGACTTGGGCTTCATCCCGAGGGTCAAGGAGAAACCCCTGATTGATTCCAGTTAAAGCTCACTCGTTTTTTTTTTTGCTCCTTGTGGCCTTATAGGAAATGATGGCTGGCTAGCTGAATGACAATTCACATTTTGTGAATCAGAGTATTTTGCTTCCTACCAAAGGAACTTAAAATTGTTGACATTTTTTTGTAAGTCCTGACTTAATTTTCTCATGACTTAAATTATATTTCCAGAAGTAAAGGTAGTAATGTTTGAATCTTACCAAAATCTTTTTTCAGGAAGACTACATAGCTAATTATGAGTTTCAATTAGGAAAAATTTAGTACTGTTTAATATAATCATTTAAACTGGACTAGGGGTGCAACTCAGCTTCAAATGCTTGCCTGCCATGCATGAGGCCCTGTGATTGGTCTCAAGGACCACACGTGTGCACACACACATGCGCAAATAAAATGTGTTTTGAAAAAGAAAGATCATGTTTATCTAAAATATTTATAATGCCACATGTCTAAGAGGCAATGGGAATGGGAAAATCTTAGCAGCAGATAACTTAGACTTTGACACACAAGGTCACCAGCCTTCTGCAGGATAGTGAATACAGCCAAATCGGAGGAGGGTTGCCTGGCAAGGCCCTGGGTCCATCTTCTGCCACAGCTGATCCTTTCAAGCATCCTTGTCAGGTCCTCTGAGAGGGTCGTGGACCTGGCTACAAGTTGGCTCTGCTGTATCCTTTGCTTCACCTTTTCTTTACAGAATTTGACTTTCACATAGAGAAATATTTTAAAATTTGGGGCACTGCAAATATTGGGACAACAAATATTAAAAGCTGTGCTACATGAGCATCAAAGACTTGCTTATTTATTCAACTTCTTTTGGTACATATAGCATATGTATTTACTGAGATTTCTTCCCCTGCTTACTGAACGGATTTCAGTGACATCAAAAAAAAGAAGTTCATTTAATATGAAAAGTTGCATATTTTTATATTATTTATACTTCAGTGCTTGACACATCTCACTGAGAATTTTCATTTTCTTGCAATTGTAGGTCTCTTAAATTGCAGCTTATTTTATTTTGTTTGTTCTATTATGTTTAGACATCTTTCTAGCTGAATTATTCTGAACCAAAAAGGAAAGGAAAGAGTTTTGATCTCCATTCAACTGGCATTAAGATTCATCTGTACAATTAAGAAAAAAGTAAAATTTAGGCCTAGAAAGAGTTAAAATTATTTTGAATTTTTATGGTACCACTTTTCTTCAAGCTCAGCTATTGCTTGAATCTGCTGTGCAGTAGTGGGTTCAGCCCAATGCTGTGTGTGTGTGTGTGTGTGTGTGTGTGTGTGTTTAAAGAAGATGAGTTCATACTATTTATTTTAAAACTATTGTTACCACATATAAATAACATTTTGTAAGACAGAATGTCAGTAAAATAAGCCACCAATTAGATTGATAGGAAAATTTTTCCATCTTTACATAACAATGTGATAGTTTTGCTTAAACTTGTGATTTATGAATGTAATTCTAGCAAAGAAAAGACTTCATTTATAGTGAGTATAATAAAAATGTTGAAAGAAAAATATTTCTATCTACTGTGACCTCGAGGTGCTAGGCTTTTGTATTATGACAAATACACTGTCTAGACTGGAGAGAAAGGACCCCAGCCTTTGAATGAGCGTGGCTTCAAACAATTGTGCTATATTGGGTCACTCAATCAAGAAGCACAAACTATGTATTCAGACAGTTAGTGGTCTGCAGTGTGGCATATTTCATTTTTTCTTCTGATTTTTATTTTCAAAAACTAATCTTTTAGCATCATTAGCTTTTAAAATTGTATTTACACATTTGAAGTACAGTGATTGCTTGTGGCACTTGTAAGTTGTATGCCTACATACAGCGGGTGAAGTATGTGACTATCTTGATGTGAAAACAACATGGATTACAACATAGATTACTAAAACATTCCAGTATTGTTAGGGAACTATTCCCAGAAAATGTTGTCATAAATATAAGCCTGATAAATCTCAAAGAGGTTATGATTTGAGGGACTTATGTACTAAACATTACTTTATTCACTTTTGCTAAAGACGCAACTCAGTGAGCATTATGTGAATAAGGAAATACAGCAGTGGGAAAGCCACAACAAATAGGAAACATGGAGTCTAGAACTGATGTTTCTGGCCTCTCAATAGACAAAGTGCTCAGAAAGACACTATCGCTCTAGTCAAACTCCTTAAAGCAAGGCATATGGGTCCACATCTGAAAAGCTAGGTGCTGGATTGGAAAGTGGGGGCAGGAAGATCATGAGTTGGACTAGAACCTGAAAATATATTGCAATGCCAGTCTCAAAACAATCAAATCAAGGCTGTCCAGATAGCTCAGCGGATTAAAGCACCTGCTAAGGCACATGCAGGGGCCAGGGTTTGCTGCCTGGCGTTCTGTGCCAGCCCTGACCACAAGGTGTACAGAGAAAGAGACTGAGACTCGGTGTGGTGGTGCACTCCCATAATCCCAGCGCCTGGGAAGCTGAAAACAGAAGAATCACTACGAGTCTGATCTGTATAATAAGGCCCTGTAGACCCTGTACTAAATACATTTTAAAAATTCCAAAAACAATCAAATTAAAAATTTTAGATACATTGTAAATAAAAGTATATTTCACTAATTCTGTAAGTTTTTAAGAAGAGGAATTCTCCAAATACTTACGTACACAACAATAATTATTTAAAATTAAGAAAAAGAATAGTGGTAATAGCTGGACAAATTAGAAATGCAAGTTAATTTTCAGGCATTCATTACCAGAAATACTGAGATAGGGAAATTAATGTGGGATCTTCAATTAAAACACTAAAAATGAAAAATGGATTTTTGCACTTGGTTTTGACTTTCTACCAGGGCCAAAGGAGTCCCAGGTCAGCAACCTGTGGCTCTGTCATTAGCAATGGAAATCCCTAAAATGAAAGAACCTTTTTTGGCTTTTAGAAATCATACAAATTAAAGCAAAACCAAATGTGAACTCATGATAAAAAAAAATTAAAGCAATAATTCCATGGATGCGAACAAGTGTTTGAATGATAAATAGATGTAGGATCCCAAAGATTTATGAAATTGAAGTTACTGAATGTGGGCTGTAAAATCATGCTTCTGAAAGTTCTAAATAGTATAACTAATACATGAAATGAACATAGAAAATAATTTAATACAGAAGATCCAAATAAAACTCTTTGAATGTTGTTATCACTGAAATTAAAGTCTGAGTTACTACATTCCTTATATAACAGGTAAAATAAGTTAAAGAAATGATAATACTAAGTGTTTGTTGGGACACAGAGACAGTAGGATTGTCATACATTTCTGATGAGAATTTAAAATAGCATAACTTTTTAACAAAAACTTTAATTATCTTCAAAAATTAAATATGCAATTACAATTTGATCCAGCAATTGCACTGGGGCCATCCATCTGAGGTAAATAAGCTACATTTACAGCCCCTAGTATGCAAAATCCAGTGGCAGATTTAAATAAACAACACAAATGCCCTCCCATGGCATGCTGTGCCGGCCCCGACCCAAACATGCACAGAGAAAGCGACCCCAAGGTGCACAGAGAAAGCGAGTAGGTAAGCAAAGGCTGCTGTGGTCACACACCAGAATATTACTTGATAAAAAGAGAGTGATATATTGGCATAAGCAGCAGCGTAGATGGACCACAAGTAATTTGCCAAGGGCAAAAAGTCAGTTATACAATGTTGCTACTGTGTAATCTCAGTTACATAACATTCCCTGCTAATAATAGCTAGAGAGACAGAGAACCTCTTCACAATTTCAGGAGACAGGGATGTGAGTAGGATTTCACTATAAAGGACTTCCTCCTGGGTGATGAAACAACTCTGCCTTCCGACTGGTGTTACTGACATGAACTCTTATATGAGATAAAACTCGAGACACCAGGGCCAGGGAGAGAGCATAGCAGTCTAAGCACCTGCCTGGCAAGCTCAAGAACCTGGATTGACCCCCAGTACTGAATGCCATGGCAGCCCCATGTAAGCCAGCTACCAAAACCAGGTGTGGTGGCGTACACTAGTAATCTCACTGTTGGGGTGGCTGAGACAGGAGGATCTTTTTGAGTCAGAACTCCATAGTGAGAGCCTATACTAAATAAATAAAAGATGCTCTAAAAGCTTAAAAAACTGCAAGACACTACATATGTCCAGACAGCAGAAACAAACACAGATAAGAAAACTAGATTCCTGTAAGAATGGTGAAAAGTGATAATGTCAGATGGCTCTTTAACATTATATAAATGTTTGTTTCTTAGGTTTAATACTTCTACCATGTTTATACAAAATATTACTGGACGAAGTCAGTGAAAGGTTTAAATGCTTTCGTACATGTTTATGGAAATGTTCCATGGATTTAAAGAGCACTTAAATTTTCTTCTGTAGAAAAGCAAGATCTCTCTAAAAATCTTTTGAGGAACTATCACTTTCATGTTTAGACAAACTTGGATCAGCTGGGATAAAGAGAAAAATAGATTTATAAAGTTCATAGTGTGAGACACATAGATTTGAAGAAAATAATCACAAAGAGTAATATAAAGAATGTGAAAGTGATGTTAATGGATACAGGTTATAAAATAAGATCTAGCAATAAGCTTTGTGTAACAGAGAAAGGAACAAGATGATTGGAAAAAAGATAGTGTTTTTGAAATCATATTAATTCACATTAATTTAAAAAATGAATTGGGCTGGCCAGATAGCTCAGTGGACTAATGCATCTGCTAGGGTGCTCTGAGAAGGAGACAGAGACTGGGTATGGTGGCACCTGCTGGTAATCCCAGTACTTGGGAGGCTGAAGACTATGAGTCAGATCTGTGTAGTGAGACCCTGTAGACCCTGTACTAAATACATAAAAAAATAAAAATAATGAATGGGACAGATGGGAGTCTGGTGAAGCTGTTCATGATGCTGAGGTATGCTGAAGGTGTTGAACACCAAAGTAAGTTTTAAAAAAACAATTAAAAGTATTAAGAAAGAAAATTGAAACCACTTAGAAAGCAAGACTATTTGGTTCTGGTCTTTTAATACCCTAAAGTTCAGCTAAACATTAGCTGTTTTATTCGTCTGGTTTGTTGCAGAGTCTCAGAGTGCACCGTGTGGGTGACAACCACTGTTCAGCCTGAGAGGAAGCCCTGGTAAAAGGAAGCCTGTATAATACTATTTTTCAGTGCCCTCACAGAAAGAGAGAGGGAAAAGGAGGATAACTCCTTTTTAAAATTAAAATCCACGCAAAATGACTTAAAGATATTTTTTGGAAATCAAAAACTACTTTAAATGTTTGTATGGAAGGAATGTTTAAAGACTATATATCCCAGAAAGAAGAAAATGATTTTTTAAATGCTTAATAGCTAAACAATAATGATGATAAATAAAGAATATGTAAAATGCATAAGTAGATATAACCTGTAAAATATTTAAAGGTAAATTGTCACAACAAAAATAATCTGTGAAACTTAAAAAAAAATGATTTATTCTAAGTACCAGTTTACCTAGGCCAGGAGATAACAGATCAGTGTGAAAATGTTTTAAAGTTACTTAGCTCTGTTTGGCATTGAAGTTGCATAGTTTGGATTTTAGAAATCAGAGAAGTTAACATACTGATATTAGATAAGAATAAAAGTCTGATCAAGATGCCCCAACAGAATGTCATGAACTGAGTGACTTGAGCAATGTAACTTTTTTTATATTTTCTGCTCTGGAAGGGAAACTCTGGGATCAGCGTGCCAGTACAACAAGGATTCTTGGCTTCCTGATGGCTCCTGTCTCACTCCTGTGATTCTGTGCACACTGTAAGGGAGGGTAAGCAAATGCTCTGGAGCTCCTTCTATAAAACTGCTGAACAGGACTTAACCCTCACAATTACATCTGACCCCAAGTCTCTCTCAAAGTTCCCATCTCTAAATACCACTTCACTGGGCGTTAGGCCTTTGGAAATTTTGAAAGAACATAAACATTCAGCCTATAGCATTCACTAAGAATAGAAATCATGGGAAAAAACTTGATTTATATAATCAGGACGAAAATAGAAGTACAAAAGAAAAAACTATACTTGAAAAAATACAAGAAAATTGAAACTAGTAGTATAGTTTTCCCATGCTATAAACTGTTTTAAATTGTATAAACTTTTTAATTGTATATGGTACAATTAAACATACTGTTTAATGAAGAGCCCAGATGAGAAGTTGAGAAAACAGGGACATTGCCATGCAATGAAAAGAACACGGCTGACCTCTCAGAAGAGATGGCTTTAGGGCTCGGTTCTGAGAATACACAGGCTTTGAATAAGATGAGAAGGATACGATGGATGATGGCAGCTGGATCTTGGCATCCAATGAAAGGGTGTGCATTAGTCTTCTCCTGCCATACCACCCACCAACTCTGCAGCTCTAGCAGTACAAATAAGTTCTCTGACAGTTGTACAGAGCAGAAATCAGTACGAGTCCCACTGAGCTAACTTTAAGCTCTCAGTAGGACCTTAAGAGTTCCTTAAAGACTGTAAGAAAGTGTATTTCCTGCTTATTGTGGTCAGCAACAGAATTTAATTCCTACCTAGCATGGTACTGATGCTGCCCCATATTCTACCACATGTTCCATCAGAGAGCTACTGGCCTCCTACTGATGGGCTGGGTCCTTATCTACACTTTTCTGATGGTGCCAGGAACAGTGCCTTTATTTTAAGTGCATGTGTTATTGTATTGGTTCCACCTGGATAGCCCAGAGTACTCTCACTATTTCAAGATTTAATCCTGTCTTCTAGGTCCTGGTAGCAGCACAAGCTTACATTCACATCCCACAGGGATTGGCCTATGGATATCTTTGTGGATTTTCACTCTACCTACTACTCGGCAGTCACAGGGGGCTCAACTTGAAGGATATAGGATAGACTATTATGCCCAGGATGTGTCTTCAAGGAGGACTCTGATGTGGGCAAGATCATAGTATATTTTAATATATAATGGAATATTAAATAGGATGATATTCAGATAAAGTTCACTTTCACTGAACCAGATCAGTAGTAAGTGGTGGCTACGAGTTAAAGCCAGACTTTGGAGGGCATTCTGAATTACATTAAAAGTTTAAATTCATTAGTATGATAAATATGGAGCTTCTTGCATATATTTTTCATCAAGAGCAAAACCAGACTAATAAGGGAATATATGAGAACCATCTTTCTGTTTTTCACTTCTAAGATTGACTTAGAGGGGAAATCTACAGGAAGATAAGAAACCTAGACCTAAGACATTAAGTTGAATGAAAGGTAGGGACCATACAGTCAGGAAGGACAGTGCAGCAGACAAAAATCCAGGAGTCGGAATTGGAAACCTGAGGTTGGGCTAATAGTTATTTAAGTGAGCTATTAGGCATGCAGAAATTCTGTGAACCAGTAGCTGACAGTATTTTGAGCCAACCATAATGGGAATGTCTACCCAAGAATGTCCATTGGTTCTCTGCCGCACTTTCCCAGAACCAGACTGTCAGCATCCATTGATAGGGAGACACTGATAAAGCTTCTCATTGCTCACCTTTCAGATAGGAAAAACATCCTCAGTGCCGCACACTTCCTTGAGCCACGTCATGGCTCCAGATGCAAACCAGAGAGCAGCTGGGAGGCAAGTGGGATGGCATCATTGAACCTTGTTTGGATCTGTGCAGTTGGAGAAAAGTAGAGTAAGGTCCTAGGAACATACCCTAGGTCAAATTTGAGGTTGCTAATAATTCCCAGGGTTTCACACATGTCTTCATTAGCATTGGTGCCTAACAGGCACCACAAAACTAGGGAGAAAAGGAGATGAATGTGATTTGATTTTTCGAGTCTATATTGAGTTAGGAGATTAGAAAACAGACAGTGCTGAAGATTAAAATGTCACTGTCATTCTGATAATATAATTGGAGAATGAATCTTTAGATTGTAGGTCATAGGTGTTAGTGCACTTGACCCCTGAAATAGAAGCAGTCACCCAGTCTCGGTTTGTGACACTGCTCCCTAGCTGACCTCCTCAGCACCTGCTAATGCAGCTCACACACCCACAGCAGGATGGATCTAAAAGACATGATTATCCTTTGTTAGAGCCCTCATGCTAAAGACAAAGAGAAAAAATGCAGTACACTGATGCCAGGCTCTTCCCCCACACAAGGCAGCGAGCCCAGGGGAAACTCCTGCCTTCTAGGAAGGGTGAGAGAGAAAGGAGAGAAGCCTTCTGTGACTTGCTGGGGTGGGTGAGTGCTGGCTGAGGGGCTTGAGATGCCTAGGAGTCTCTGAGTCCTGGCAGAAAGGGGGGATTTACAGTACAAGAAAAAAAAAAAAAAACAATGAACCAATCACACTTGATTTACTTACAGGAATGCGAGACTAGGACAGGAATCCTTGTGCAATCTAGTAGGAATAAATCAGCTACACAGAAACAAGAAATTACAATATTTGCACAATGTTGGTGAGACAAAAAGTAGATTCCAACTTTTGTAAAACAAAAGTAGCACTCTTCTGCAAAGACAAAAAGCTGTTTTTTTCTTAATCTAGTAATCCCATTTAGAGATGCTTGGTTTATATTTAAGCAACAAGTAAGTAGTAAAGGAAGATATAATAAATGCAAGCATATGCAGTATTTGGTTGGAGCTAGAGCCCATAGACTAAAAGAGATAGCAAAATCTTTTACAAAGAGCCTGCCCAGGGCCTTGACTTGTAAGTCATTCTTCAGCTCTGAATTTCATTCCTAACCTGTGCTCTTGCTATGGATTTTTGCTATTTTTCATTTGTAAATCATTTTTTCTACATGAATAATCAAGATTTCCAGGAACTACTAACACATTCAAGGATTCTGAAAAAAAGTTTTATCTTGGTGTTATCTCCTGATAGACTTTAACAAGAAATAGACAATTTTAAAATCAAATGGAAAAATATGACAGCATTAGTGAAATATCATAGTGTCCACACACTAAAGAAATTTTAATATACATTTTACACTTAATTTATGTAGAAGTCTGAATACTTACCAGCTATGTATGATTTAGGCTAGTAAGGATCATTCTCCAAGAGTAATTTATTTAAAATACTTTGATAAAGAATTCTATGTGCATCAATAAAAGAGGAAATTGAATTATTGAAGGTTTACCAGTGGTTTAGATGCAGATATCTTGTGCGTGAACCAGAAGAAAGCTGACGAGTTACTGCCCGCTTGTTTTGGTTACTTTCTCTTGTTGCTGAGAAAAAATCCTAATGCCCAAAATTAAGGATGAAAAGGCTTAAATAACTCACAGTTAGTGGAGGTTTCAGTTCGTAACCAGCTGGCTGGAAGGAAAGGTGGCAGGGCACAGGGACAAGAGTTCCAGGCACTAGAAGAGAGCAAAAGCAGCAAGAGCCAAAGAAGATGGGGGTGAGCAAGCCTCATTTCCTCCCTATATTGTAAGCAGGCTGCCCTCCCCTGGGAGGGGGCGTTGACACCCATACTGTCTCTGTGTCTTCCTCTTCTGCAGCCTCAGGATGTTTGAAAAGTAACAACTATGGCTCCCTGCTAAGTGTTTAGTCAAACTTCTAACCTTCTCAAGTTGATAGACTGAAAGACATCCTAGAGAGCTAAGGGCATGCATGTTCTTTGTACTCCAGGATGTACCACCCTGACTGATTTAGTTAAGCTTCTAAACTTCAAATTGACACAATGTATCAATTACTGCAATCCTGAAATACATGCTGTTAAGATTCTGGTTGTATGGGGGATGATCAGGCCAGCTGTAAAGTGTGCAGTGGGGCTCATTCACATCAGTGGTTAGGCAGGCATTCGCTACAGCTTTGAAAATCTTTCTTTCCCTGGACTGCTCACAGCTCAGCCAGAAGAACGTCCCTTGTGGTGTGGCTCTCGGGTTTATCATCTGCTTCCTGATTTAGTAGCAGACATCACACACTGCAGGAGAAAGGATTCTATCTTCATAAGAATAAATGACTTGGCAAAGACAAGGCCAGTGTATTACCAGCTGGGTTAAGGCAATAGATTTTGTAGATGCAGTAGCCTGGATAAAAAGAAAAAAGTCTGGAAAGGCTCTTTCTCTAGTAATAGATTCTCCCCCTTGTGTCAACAGAGCAAGGATTCCATCCTGGCAATTAGCAGGCTATGGAGCTCTTGTTCAATTGGACCAGAGATACATGGGAAAAGAAAGCATGTGATTTCTCAGTCCTTAGAGCAAGATGACACAATAAATACTTGTGCAGTTTTCCAAGGAAGGCGCTCACATCTTGTAACAGCTTTCATTCTCAGGCCAGGTACAGTAGAGTCAGTATGAGGTATTGAGTGAGATTAGCAGTTAAGAAAAAGCTCTTCACTCTAGAGACAAATTGATTTCTTCTGTAAGATGTTTCTCTCCAGTTCTTATATCAGGATTACTCTAATGTTCTTTGTGTGTATGTAAAATCTTGTTTTAGATCACTGGAACATAAAATCATTTTTATAGTGTGCTGCCCCATATCTGTCATCTTTATTTAATTTTCTTTAAAAAATAAAAACAAATACATGTGAACTTACTAAGGATTTTAACAGACACAGAGAGGGTACATACCTTGACTGGGAAACAATTACGTTATCATCACGTTGGGGAACATTTCTTCATAAACATTGCACTATGAGAATTAATTTCTAAGTCTCTTATGTGATTCTTAAGCTTGCTACATCTCACCTTATTTTCAGCTAAATCCAGCACAAATGTACTAATTTGATCTCACCTTAGGAGTTGAGATCCACTGTAGAAAAACTTAGAACTGTGCCATAGTGGCAAGCAATAATATTTTTTTTCTTTTTTTTTAGCATACATTGATACTGGATAAATATTTCCATTTACCTTCCATCAAGGCAGCATAAGCTGCACATGTCATAAAATTAAGGCTAAGTGAATGATATTTTCTTGAAAGAATTATTCTATTTAGCATATCATAGTTCATGATGTGTCTGAGATCAAAATCTGGCTTTGACAGGGTAAGTTAGTTGAAATTTTCAAAGTTTATAGGGCCTAAGAAAATTAAATTGGAATATATAGAATTAGGGTGTATCTATGTCCCCCCAAATCCTCACGCATTCATAAGCAAGGCTTTTATGGGGCCTTACAGCTGACTCATCAGAAGGCCAAGTTGGCCCCTGAGAGACAAGCCACTGGGAACACCGACTGGGATTCTCTCCCTCCTCCTTCCTACACATCTGCTTTGTCCTTTCTGTTCACTGGTGGTAAGAAGCTCTCTACTGTACTTTCCTGCCTTGGAACTAGCTATGAGCTGAAACAGGAGTCAAAATAGACCTCTCTTTCTTTAAGTTGAAGTTTGAGGTATTGCATCTTGCATGTAAGTAAGACATTTGCCTTAAAAAGCCAAATGAAGGTCAACAAACTATTTAATTTATTTCACATAATATTCTTAGAAATGCAAAATCACAGGAAGAAGTTGCCAGTGCCTAGGAGTAGGCATTAGCAATTAATAAGAAAGTAGATCCAAATTGTTCCAGTGCTTACACATCTATATTGTCAAACTTCAACATGGACATTTATTTTATGCAAATTCTAATGCTGCAAAGTCAATTTTTAAATGAATATATGCAATGGGTTTCACACACAATGCAGAATCAATAAACATTAATTATTCCCATGCACTTTCCCAAATACATAATGTATAACAGCTACTTAAATAAATGTTGTTATCTTAGAAGTTGTGATTGGAATCTGCAATAAGCATTTCCAATTTTTACACAGTTCTAAGACCTTTGCATTTCCAGAGAAGTCAATGGAGACTTCAGATCTGATTTTGGTAATCTGGATTTACTAAATTCCCATGGGGAAATCTAAAGTGAACTGAAATAGGGACACAGTCAACTCACATTTTGGATAAAATCTTTTTTCTTTATTTATTGCTCTTAAAATACCAGTGTGTTTGTGAATAACAACGGAAAGTGTACCCTGGTTACCAGAAGGGTGCTAGATGGTTTTCCTGTGTTCTGCACCAGAGCTGGGGACTCAAGGATGAATAAACAGAATGCTTCTCACAGAGATCATGCTTCCTATCTTACTGAACGGGAAACACGTGGGGTAGGACTGGCCCCTCAGTTCGGCCTGCGCAGTAAGCAGGCACATGAATGTCCGTCCTTCCTGCAGTGCGGTCCAGAGCTGTCCTGTGCATGCCAGCAAGCAAGACCATTAGAATTCGGTATTTGTTACTTTATTTGTCACACAGCGGCATCCTTGGACCCTAGAAGAATCTCAGGCTCATACACTAGGACAAGAGATAACATAATGACACAGAAGTGTTGGGGAGACTGTTATGCTGAAAATGTTTCATTTCAAGGAAGCACACACCCCAAACACAGCTTAAAGATTGCATACAATAATGTAAGGAACTTCTTATAGAAAAGTTGAACGTCATTTGGAAGTTCTGAGCACATTACAGTCCCAAACTGAGAAGCAGAAATGACCCCGTGTCCTGATTACAAATCATTACTTCTACACACTGTGTGGCTGCATTGGAATATTCACGGGTTGATGGATAGCAAATATACAATAGCAATGCTGGGTAATATTAGTGGGCCAGAACTCAACAAAAATTAGAAAACTGGGGCTGGGGAGATGGCTTAGTGGAATAAGTCCTTCCCTGGCAAGCTCAAGGGCCTGAGTTCAATCCCTGTTTCCGAAAAAAAAAAAAAAAAGTTAGAAAAGTATAGTAGATGTCAGTCACCTTTCCTTCTCTTTTCTTTTCTTTTTTCTTCTCTTCTCTTTTCTTTTCTTCTATTTACTATTTTACCAAAGATAAAATCCAGTGGTCTCTTTGACTATAATATTAACTCTTTCAGTTTTATCTCCTTACTGTTTTAAGCCATTCAAACCATGTAATGTGCTCAGTACTCTTTTTTTTTTTTTTGATGTGGGGTAGTTACTATTCTGATTTTATGAGGAAACTAAAATCGAGATAGATTACTTGATGTAAATTAATAGTTTACAGTGACAACAAAAGAGAAAGTGAGCCTCACCCTCTCTGAGTCCTTTTCCTACTGCTGACTTGAAATGATAAAGTGATACAAAAAATGCCTGGATGGGCTGAGAAATTACACATTACCTTTGCATCATCTAGTTTTGCATTCATCATAACTATAATTCTGTTCCTCTTGTTAGACCAATTTTATACTGGTAGTTACTGAAGTTCATAATGTATGTATGAAGAGCTTAATGGTACATGGCAGAGTCCAGGAGAATCTCCATTTACAATTTAAGCCAATAACTGTTCAAGGTAGCGTCTGTCTGTGTAGATATTTAAAAGCCCTACCCGTCTCTGAAATTCACATATTTTAAGAGAAAGTTTCCTGTTTCTTTAACTTGTGGAAGTAGACCTATTTTGGTTGCCAAGTTTAGAAATACCCTAAAGCCATGCTCAGTAATCCAACCATCAGCAGCATTTCTGTCACACTTCTGGGTATCCCACATATCCTCTTTTTTCTTATCTGCTTCCTTATAATCTTTCTGAGCTAAGTTTAAGCTGGACAGATCTGAGCCTGAAGGAAAACTCTCACAGTTAGAGATACGCATCCTGGAAAGTTTTTATTCTCAAAACAATGTTAGTATGAACTCATTCCTTCTAAGTCAGTGGCAGCAGCAATCAGAAAGATGAATCCAGAAAAGAAGAGGTTACTCATGTCTGAAAGAAGTTCAATTCCTTTGATCATTTTCAGTCTTTTACATTGATTATGTATCATGCCCTGTTTTAGGTGATCCCGATCCACACAGGAAGAGGTTGTCCTGGACCTAAGGATGTCTTGCATTACATGGTGAGGTGGTTAACCAACTAGCATGTTTACAGTGCACAATAAATGCATAGCAGCCTGAGGGAATGTACTTGGAGCAGCAGAAGTTCACCACACTTGGATGTACAAAATTGAAGGGAATGGGAGTAAATGCACAATCAAGAATAATGTCCTGCAGGAAAATGAGTTTTGAATTCACAGTGGCAAAGTATGCTGCATTTAAATATATTTGCATTTATAGACACAGTGTTGTTTGAGGCATAAATTTAGGATCACATACATTTAAGTTCTTATGGAATATAGCTAATTCAGTGAATATGAACAAGTAGAGAACAAAATTCTCCCTGAGCTGGGGCCTTTTATCTCATTCTAACAGCTCTCCCCACACAGCAAGGGTAAGGATGATGCTGTGGCATGCCATATATCCATGCCTTTGAACACACTGCTTCCTCTGACTGAATCACCTAAGATACTGCTGTACAAATGCTAAACAATTATTCTGATCTTTAAGGTTCTAAAGATTCAAGGGTTCACCCAGGATTTGAGGTTTCTAAAAGAAAACATCTGAATTTCAGTCTTCAAATAATCATTCCTTCTCTGTGACATCTTTTTTTCCTCACAAAAATGCTTTCCTTACAGTAACTATTGCCTCATATTTTATAATTTTTGTCAGTCTAATGTATAATGTCCTAGCAGAACATAAGTTCATTGAAAGTTTTCTCTCGATCTCAGTTAAAATAGTTGTGTGATGGAGATTGCTTAGCTGTGGTCAAGAGAACTACTGTCAAATATATGGAGATTTTGAATGTCTCCTGTTATATTTATTTGCACCATATTCAGTAAATGTTGCACAGAACAATTTCCAAAAAAATAAATGGATAAGAAATTGTTTGGGGGGCAGGGAGACAGCTCAGTGAAATAAGTGCTTCCCTGGCAAGCACAAGGGCCTGAGTTCAATCCCTGGTACCACCAAAAAAAATATATGTATATATTATTAGGGCTGGCCATATAGCTCAGCAGACTAAAGCACCTGCTTAGGCAGATGCAGGGGTAAGAAATTCAATCCCTGGCCTGCCCTGCCAGCTCCACCCCAGGGGCACACTGAGAAGGCAATTGAGATTGGACATGGTGGCATGTGCCTATAATGCCAGCACTTAGGAAGCTGAAAGTAGGAGGATCATTACAAGTCTGATCTGTGTGGTGAGACCCTGTAGACACTGTAGACTCTGTAGATCCTGTACTTAATAAAAAAAAAGAAGAAGAAAACGAAAAAGAAATTGTATTAGAGCAAATGTGAAAGTAAAATATTTAGGATCCTGTGATGTAAAATGAGTACAATTAGTGCAAAATATAAAAAGTGTAAAGAAGAGGGGAGAGATGATTACAGACACCTCTCTGGAAAAAGTGGGTACTGAAAAATAACTGGAAATGATCAGAGAGGGGATAGAGTGATGACACCAGTCGTACACAGTGGAGACCCAAAGGAATGGTGAGACCAAAACAACCATAGAAATTCCTGCCACACAGAATTTGGAAAAGAGGAATGCCATGGAATACGTTTTGTGTGCCATATAGTATCTAATTTACATATTCCTAGCTGTAAAGTGCACATGCACTTTATGTAGCATCACACTGAAAGCAGTTGGCGCTCCATAGGTGACCCATAGGCTACAAAGGCCCCCTTTTGTATTCTGAGAAGGGGTAAATTGTCTCTCAGGCTCACATTCTCGGGAATTGTTCTAAATTCTTAAAATAAAGAAGAGAAGAAAAGAGAAAATCTAACAAGAAGTGTTTCTACCCTCTCCTTCTGTACCCTGGGCAGCAGCACTCTGTCCTGGAAATGACACTTCTCTGCTTCTGCTCCTCTTGCTTCTGCTCCTTCTCCAGGGGAAGGACACCTGATTCTTAGTCCTTAGAAACAGGCTGCCCAGTTGTCTCTGAAAAGAGTCATTCAGAAATTTTGACAGAACTGATATTAGATATGGTGTGAAAAATATTCTTCTAAGAAAAGGCTTGGAGAGCCAGCAGCTGTCTACTTCAGTTCCTCCTCTGAAGCTCCTTGTTATAGCAATCAATAGCCAGTGAAGAAGGGCGTTGGACCAGGTGCAGCTGGCTAAGTGGTCGTCCTCATAGAAATGCAGAATGCCTTGTATCAAACCCCTTTATGACAGAGCTTCAGAAATAAATGTAGTATTTAAATCTTCATCCCAAATCTGCTATCAGTAATAAATATGAAACCTAAAGCCGTAAATATTTAAATGACTATTTTACATCTCTTAAAAGCAGTGTAATGTGCTGGCTATATGGTAATGACATCATTAAATAGAATTTCTTTGAGCTGCAGCAGCAAGATGCTTTATAGTAACTTTTATCAAGTTAAATATTTAAAGAGCTCTCTGTCCTTTAGACTCAAACACTCTTACAATTGTATGACAAGTTCTGCTTAAATAATTGTAGGGTGGAATTAATGCATGGACTTTAGGGTCGGTATTCTCAAGATCAGAATATCAATATTCTTCTGTCACTTCTTAGTTAGTATTTCCTGGGTTTCAGTTTAACACTTTTAAAACAGGAATAATAGTGATCATACTATTGCTGAAAATAAGGGAAATGAGGAAGCTGAATATATGTTACTCCTAAATGCCATAAATTTAATAAGATTGTTATTAGTGTAATAATCATTGTCTTGATTATTTTTCTATCATTGCGGGGACAAAATACCGGATGCCCAAAATTAAGGAAGGAAAAGTTTATTTAGCTCACAGTTTTTGAAGGTTTCAGTCCATACTTAGCTGGCTCCAAGGCACATGGCAAAGGGCAACCATTCATGGCAACAGAAGACAGTAAAAGCAGCGAGCAAAAAGGGAGTAACTAGAGAGAACAAGCCTCTTCTCCTGCCTTCTGTTGTGTGCATACTACCCCCAGGAAGAAGTAGCACTCACACACACCCCATGATTGCATGAGACTTTGTGTGGGGGGGTGAGATACCTAGACACAAACCATAACATTCTGACCCTGGTCCCTCAGAGTCTCATGCACATCATTTATTCAAAGTCATTTTAGTCCATCTTCAAGAGTTACCCAATTCCTAACATATTCAGTATTGCTGAAAAGTCCAAGTTGCCAGTTTCTTCCTAGATCTGAAGCCAACTCTTATCTGTGAACCTCTATATAAATGAAAAGTTAAACATTTCCAACATTAAATGGCACAAGACACACAAACATTACCATATCAAAAGGTACAAACAGGGAAATACAAGGCCCTAGGACCAAAGAAGGTCCAAAATCCAGCAGGGCAAACATTAAGTCCTGTAGTAAACATCCAAATAAATCTCTGGTGAGTTGTAAGCTCCACAAGGCTTGCATGGCTTTACCCCTATTTGGGGGAATGTAGCTCTCATGGCTTCTCTCTAGACCTGCTTTACTCCTTACTGCAAGGTTCTTTACATGATTCACATTTCTGGTTGCTTCAAACTTCTGAGGTCTCCACTGACCCCTTGGCTTTTCCTGTACAGCTTCACCCGCTGTATTTCCAGGGCACATTCCCCGGCCTCCCTGAATTTCTTCTGATGTCTGGGTGGAGATCTTTTTTAAACTCAGGATTCTTTCATTCTTCAATAAAACCAGTGAAACATGGATAATTCCAAGATCTGCTTCCAGCTGAAGAAAGCTAAGCTTTCTTCTCTCTTGGCTGCAGTGGTTGAGTACCTGGATCACTGTAAAATCTGTACCTGATTCTGAGGAACAAATTCTCCATGCTTTTGCCACTCTGGAGCCTGAAGTGGTCACCACTACTACCATTCTGGAAGCCGACACTCTAAAGATTTCTCCTCAAAGCAAAGATTTTGATTTTTGCAATGTTGAGGGTACAAGGGGTGGAGATGCACTGAGTCTCATGATGCCTTCAGGCCATCTTCCTCTATTTTCATGCTCCTTCCTAGCAATTGAGATCTCAGTTCTATTTTTCTTTTCTTTCAGCCCACAGCTTTACTAGGGCTTTTTTCCTGGCCAGACTCACACTTTAATTCATCTTTCTGGGTTCTATGCACTGGACTTTCAACATAAATGTGGCTAAAAGCCTCTAACAATAGCCATGCCACCAGTGCAACTTCAGAATGCCTTGAAAGTTTTTATGCCAGGTTACTTAGTCTATGGCCCTTAGTCTCAGGGAAAAAAAATCTCTGGACACAAGCAAAATATAGATTAGTTTTATGTGATAACATGTATTATCTTAAGCCTAACAGCCAATGCAGTCTTCTGTTCAGTAGAAACTTCCTGAGACTTGTCTCTATTGGCAGGACTTCTATCAGCTTTCTGAACTTCTGAACTCTGACCAGAATCTCCCATACAGAACACTCTAAGATGTTAAAGCACTTTCTTCTTTTTTGGCTGAGAACATCTTCAGGAACATCTTTTAGGAGCATCTTCAAACCTTTCCAAACCCTTCTCACAAGCGATTCCCAAGGGCTCTTGAACTACATGGCCAAGTAGAGTCACAGCAATGACCCTACTCCTGGTACCAAATTCTGTCTTGTTTACTTTTCTCTCATTGCTGAGACAAAATAACCAATGTCCTAAATTATGGAAAGAAAATTTTATTTAGCTCACAGTTTCTGGAGGTTTCAGTCCATACTCAGCTGGATCCAAGGCAGAGTGCCACATGGCTTAGGGCCATAGTTCCTGACAACAGAAGACAGAAAGAACAACAAAATAAAAGGGAAGAAGAGAAGAGAGAAAGCCTTTTCCCCTGCCTTGTATTGTATGTAGGCTACCTGCCCCAGGGATGCTGTAGCCCTCACATACATAATCCAATCATTGGACCATGAATCAATCATAAATTCTGAAGCCTACCTATGACTATATGAAGCTTTGAGAGAGCACCTTGACACAAAACATTGTAGTCATTAATAATCTATTTTAATTAAAAAATTTTAAAAGAATACTAAAAATATTACAAATTTATTGAATTTCACTAAACGAGATAATGGAAAGTCAGCAATGGTTGTTATACCACATATTGTTGTCTTCAAATTGGTTATGTAGAGTATCAGTACAATCTTTAGATCTTAATTTCTGGAAAAGAAAGATAATTGCCAAAGAAGGCCACTAAAATGTGTATGCAAAATACCCAGATTACTAAAATTCAAGTGCTTTAAGGCTACTGGGATTTGCACTTCCAGGTAATGCAATTTGGTAATGTAGGTCACATGCACAAGCATTCAGCAGGTCGGAAAGCATTATCCATAGTGGGGAATTTTTATCACAACTCCAAATACAGAAATGGCCACATACAGAAATGATGTTGTGTTTGGATAAATCCTTCCATTTTCATTGCAAATCATGACTTGATCCAATTTGATAACAGTTTACTATTAGGTTTTCTTCATAACTCACATTGAAGAATCATTTAGATTACATAGTGTTAGTAATCCATTACTATGGATTACGTAGTTTATGAGGTGAGTTGATACATTAAACCTTCCCTTGCCATATGTTGGAACAGAGATGTCCAAAATTATACCAGTATCATTTCATAAAAACCTGGACTTCTTTCAGGGTTATTCTTTCACCAGATAAAATTTAAGTGCTCATGTTTCAGTGACCAAATTTATAAAAATCTCAACACCCTTCATTAATGAAGGTAGAATAAAAAAGAAAGAGGGCGGAAAAAGGAAGGAAAAGAAGGAAGGGAGTGAAGGAGAGAAGAGGGAAGAGAGAAAAGATTTTTCACCTAACTTACAGGATCAAATAAGGTAATGCAGAGGAAATCGTGTGACATGTCTTGTATCTGAACCCATTACTCACTACTACAGCTTTGTTCTAAGAAACAGGCAAATGACAAATTATCATCTTCATTTTTTCCCAAGTCTATGTGGGAGCAAATATTCCTTGAAAAATCTAAAAGAATTGTAATTAGTCCATGTAAACACCAACCTAATTTCAAATTTCACTTAAAATCTTGGGGCATTTGTCTCATGCTTTCTGTACTTGATGAAATTTTGTTTCAAGATACACTAAACCACATGGACTTACATATTCCAATGAAATTGAATCCTTTTTGTGTATTAATTTCCATTAATCATAAGCGTTCTGCCTCTCTTGCATATGATAAAGCTGTGAGTATATTTATTTTGATTCCACATTCCTCATGAATGGTGCTTCCATTTTTGAAAGACATTATTATTATCATTATCAGAAATTTTGTTGAATTGTATTCAAAATGGTTTAAATATTTATCAGGTTGGTTGCTTGATTTGTTGATGTGAGAGTAGTATATTTTAAATTAATAGGATACATAGTACTTTACTGTAATAAATTCTTATTTGGAGACATTATGAATGAGAATTTTGTACAAGTTGAGGATGAACATAAGGTAGTACTTTCGTCAAAAGCATTATAATCTTATTGGGAGCGTTGTCTTATTTAATATCATCTGTAAGTTATTGTAAACAGAATTGCAGATGACAGGTTTAATTTGCAATTACTTGTTTTGCTTACTAGTATATATGCTTTAGAATGTGAGGAATGTGTTTAACCTCTCTAATCTCTCATGTGCATGCATGTTTTCTCTTATAGATTCTCACAAAGTATTGTCTGTATTTATCAAAATTAATTAAATTAAATAAATTAAAAATAAATACAAAACATTTTGCAGAAAAGATTGAGCTATACCTAGAAATTTCCATTTAGCAATTATATTCTCAATACATACAGTTCAGAGAAAAAGCATTCTTTTTTGTTTTCTCATTTAGGTATTTGGCACAGGGTCTCACTCTGCAGCTTGGACTCATAATGATCCTCCTGTCTTTCAGTCGCCCTGGTGCTGGGATTACAGGTGTGTGCCACCACACCCAGACTCAGTCCCCAGCTCAGCGTGCCCCAGAGGTGAGGCTGAAGCAGCAGGAACTTAGTCAGCAGAGCTATTTTTCCAGCCCTACCATTCAGCTTTTAATGCCACTCTGGCCAATGTACCATACAGAGACCTGGAGAGACTAATAAGGGCTAGTTGCTTTTAATGGTGAATCTTCAAATATTTCAGTATTTCCAGATGATTCAAAAACTCTGTGGGTGATGATAGATTTAGTCATTTTTGATTTTGCAAAAGAGGAACAGATAGACTTACTAATTGTGAAATACATAATAAGCACAGGGAAAGCGCACTTCTAGTCATTTAATCATGGAAAACACAGGGCATGTTCTTTCTCCTCTAAAAGATACGCTGTACATGAATTTCTTTATGGCTTTGGAATCTTTTCTCTCTCTCTTTCTTGGATAAGCAGTGGAGAGAGGAAGACTATAATCAATGTGAAACTGAGTAAGTGAAGCTTAAATATGTGTCCAAAATCTAGTTATCAAGAGGAGAGAGAGAGAGACACACACACACACACACACAGACAGACAGACAGACAGACAGACAGTGTTCCCTATAGAATTACAATATTAGGGCCCTAAAATTTGAAGTCACTCATTTTACAAGAGGACAAAAATAAGAGTTAAACTGAGTACTTTTGAAAGGACAATAAAATTAAATGGCCAATTGAGTAGCTATCAAGGCCATTTTAACTCTTCTTGTTTTATTGTCACATTTACAGATTTAGAGCATTCAGAGCTATAGTAAACAGATTATCAAAAGGAAGTAATTAAGTAAGTAGTGACTCTAGTAGCATTTTACATTAACTGCATTCTTAAAATAAATGTTAACATATCCCGGCTTTGCTTGAAAATAATTTCAATGGTTTCAAATTAGCTTGTACCAGGAATTTCACCCAACGTGACCCACAAAGAGCGGTGGAAAGACCACAGGGTAAGAACAGGCAGAACCCAGACTGAAAATGCTCAGCATTCTGCTCACAGGGGAGGGAGCCGGCAAGCTCTTTATCATTTACACCACTTGATCCTCATGATCAAATGCAGCAGCATCGGCAACATACGCTAACACAAGACCATAAACCATTTTTTTACAAGGAAAATTAAAATGCCGAGTGGGAACAGAAAGGATCTCTGAGCAAAATCACTAAAATTAAAAGCTAGTTTAGTCAGAATTTAAAGAATTGTAATGACAGGCTATAAAACCTAAATTAAGGCATGTACTAGTAAATAAGATTTTTTAAAAAACCCTTACCTCAGTTATTGGAAGTACAAAACTGAATCAAAGCAAAGTAGTAAAAACAAAGTTAATTGAATAAGGGAAGGTGCTTAAAGGGAAAGAAAGTGAAAAACAATGATAAAGTACAAGTGAACAAAAATAAGCATTTTAGAACTAAAATAAGAAAAAAAAACAAGAAAAGAATAGTTAATACACAAAGACAACTGTGCCTTATAGTTTATTTAACAAACTGAATTTCTCCCAAGCTCAATATCAGATGTGATATGAACAACAAAGCCTGTGGAATTTATTGGGAACAGACACATTAAATAGCTATACACATACATGTAAAATATATGCATTTAGATTTCTACAGTGATACTGAAAAATCTATGGTATCCTGCCTCTTAATTCTAACACTGCAATAGTGACATCTGTCCTCTGATTTCCAGGAGTTGCATCTAGGTGCAAGCTGGTAGCACCGCTTCCTCTCCAGTGATTCTTGGCAGGACCTGTTTGTCAGAGGAACTGACCTACACTTACTCTCTCCGAGCTTGGAGAAGCAGGAGAGCTAATGCCTGTGGGCCGTCCTTGAGGTCAGGGCCAGAGGAGACCTTGGGAGCTCTCTCAAAAGGGTTCCCTCTGAGCTGTGTGGAGGTGCCAGCGCTCTGGGTGGTTGAGACAGGACAGCAAATAGGAGCCCACACAGGGAATGTGGTGACTTAGAGAGGTCTTGTCCCAAAACACTAAAAGGGCTGGGGCTGGGAGTGTAGGAACAACCAGAGCAGAAGCGCTGGTACCTCCCCTCAAGGTGAAACAGGTTCCTTTCAAATCCTACACTCAAGAGCCCACTGCCATGAGCATGATCTTGATAATGTAGCACTATTTGGCTTTGTACCTTTTTCTTTGTGAGTCTGTTCTCTGCCATCACTTTACAGATAAAGTTCAAGATTCGGGGAAATACTATAATTTATTCAATTTCACCGTGTTTACAAGGAACAACACCTGAATCCCTTACTTCTGGGATTCAAAATTTTCAAAACAATGTCCTCATTTACTCTTAAACTTTCCTTCCTTTTCCCTTGGGTCAAGTTCTTTCTTCTGTGAGGACACCGTGCATGACTCATTATTGTATAACTTCAAGCATATTCGTGTGACAGAAACGTATATTCCAGGGCACAAGGTTAATCCAAAGATTAATCTCTCTTGCTCGAATCCTAGCCATCTTAGATTTTGATATAGATTAGATTGTTTCCTGTGGGGATCTATGAAACTTCTCTGGTAATACAAATTAAGAACAACGAGCACTTGCACCTTGGGTTGCTTTCAAAATATATCAGTAGAACAATTTATAGAACTGTCATATCTCAGAGAAACTTACAGAAAATCGTGCTTTCAGTCATTTGCTAACAGCTGGAAATCATAATGGCATGTCCAATTAGGTAGTGCGCTAAAAAAGGAAAGGGGGGCTATTTATAGTCACACCTGTACCCTCACAATGCACGTAAGTAGCTGAGAAGCTGGGAGTTTCTTAATTTCTTGGCCTTGTTTTGCTTTCTCTTTTCTAAGATTTCAAGACTCTGTTCTGATCTGGAGGCTCATTTCTGCTTCCTTTGTCCACCTTTGTCCACCAGCTACTTTACACTTGGTGGTGTCACTCAGTGGTCCAGTCAGGAAAGTGGGCTTGGACTCCTCCTGGTCACTGAGTGACCCAGAGAAATGTATATTTACCCTGTTTCCTAACACCGTCCCCCTCTTCCCATGATGTTTTTGAGGACCTGTGTTTCACAGAATTCATAAAAATAGAGAATATACAGCTCATCTGGCAACATAGAGAGAATAAGGAGCACTCTGTTTTGATTTCGTTCTTGAAGTTTTTCCTTCCCAAGTTACTACCAGGTGTATGGTGATACAGAAGAGACTCTCACCATGGTAGGTGTCACCTGTTGTCACAGAGCTGCTGCTGGCAGCTCTGTACTTGAAATCCAGAATGCATGTTTGCTTTATTAATACTTTTAGATTATTTAAGATCCCATTTCCCTTGTTGATGTGTATAAATTGCTTTTAGTTGCCAAAAAATTAAACTACTTAGAGTGAATACCCTAAATTCCAGGTTCTGAAAATACAAGAACTTCTCTTCCTGAATTTAAAGTTCATGTGCAATATAAGTACATTCATCAACATACACACACACACACGCAGACATACACAATATAAGGGAGAGATGATGGGAAAGGAACTCAGAGAAGGGGAAGGAAAGGAAGAAAGGACTAAGAGACTGAAAACCATCATGATACCTACATTACGTACCACTCCTCCCAAACAAATATCACTATTCTGTATTACAGCTTGTACTGATAAAAAGTAAAAAATTTTCCAATGACGGTGTGCTTTGCCACACAAAGCCCATGTTCACGGTCATCTATCTTATCTCTTTCTTCTTATGTCAATACTTGGTACCCAGGTGTTTGTATTTTGGGAACAAGAACACTAATTTCATCATACAGAATTACTCTTTTCCTTCCTCTTTCTGGCAAAGCTTAGCTCCTCAGAGAACAGCTGTTCTCAAGTTCTATATTAAAGAGGAAATAAGGTAATTTAAGCTGAATCACTCTACAGTGGGAAGACAGAAGGAGTCTTCGTTCTAGAGATGCTACTGTTTGAAATGTCTTCATTCACATGAATGTTTGCCCAGTATTTCTAAATTTGTGTTTGGAGAACCTTTTAAAAGGATACCCATTTAAGGACTCCTAAAAACACGAGTAAGCCCTAGGGCAGGACGATAGGGGACTGAGAAATTCCACTCTGCTTCACAGATTTTAAAGGAGCAGAGGAAGGTGTCTGCCCAGATGGTAAGATGTGTCAAAATCAGGCCATGGTGTTTTTTGAAAGAATTGCACCAGTACTGAGGCAGAAGTTTATACTTATGTAGTCAAACACACACACACACACACACACACACACACACACAGTCACACAAATTACAATTTTTCAGAATCTCTAATGCAACCTTTTATTTTAAAACATCATTAAACTATTAAAATGTAATAATTTTCAAATAGAGAAATATCTTGTTAAAAAGTACATTTGAGAATTGCTAGACATGTACCAGCTTTGAGCTTGATTTGGTGTTGGGGAATTTGGTTTATGTCACAGTGAAGAGAAACAAATAAATGGAAGAACCACAGTGGTGCTCAAGTTTGGAAAGCAGCTGAGGCCAGCTCGGAGTGGGGCTCAGAGAACTGGGGGTGAAAGAGCCCTACACTTCCACCAGTGCTCCCCTTCTACAGCTGCAGAAGAAAACAGTCCAGACCTCTTCCTTGGAGGTCAGCAATGTGCTCAGCTCTCTGCTCAGCATCTATGCTCATGGTGGGGTCTGGGACCTCGGGATTCAGCTCCTCGTGGGGCCACATTCCAATGAGTGTATAACGAGTAAAAGAGCATCAGAGGTGCCATGTACAACAAAGACACTGAATATTTTGAAAAATAATGTGATGAGGGTGACCCGAGTACAAATAGGCAACTATGTTTGCTGCTGGTTGGAGTACTCTTGAGGGATGGTATTGGAGTGTAGACTGAGCAATGTTTCTAGCCCCTGAGAGGTTAGGGAAAAGGAGTGTTTCTGGGACAGGGAATGGGATGTGCACAAGTGCGAAAGGATCTGGGCTGTTCCAGAGAGAGAGAGAGAGAGAGAGAGAGAGAGAGAGAGAAACAGAGAGAGACAGAGACGGAGACAGAGAGGGAGGAGGGAGAGAGGGAGGGACAGAGGGAGTGAGTAAGGGAGGGAGGAAGAAAGAGAGATGAGGGAAGTAAGGAGAGAGGGATAGAGGGGGCAAGGGAGGAAAGAAGAAAGAAAAAGAGAGAGGGAAGGACAGAAAGAAGGAGGGAGAGAGAGGGAGGGAGGGGGAGAGGGATTGAAGGAGGGAGAGAGAAGGAGGGAGAGAGAGAGAATTATAGAAAAGAGAACTGAAGAGACAGGCAATGAGTGGACTGGAGGAAATCTTATATTCTCTGGTCATGAGCACATTGTTAGTGTAAATGCAGTGGAATCTACTGGAGTTTTAGGCAAGAGAGTGTCACAAGCTTACAATTTTAAAGCATGTGCTTATAATACATTAAGCATTTATAAATCAGTAACTTTTCTAATACTATGTGGATTCATGAGAGAACATACTCCCAAAGAATAGGAGAATCTCAGTTTTTTTTTCCTTTGAGATTAAAAAGAAACAAACAAAAAAAATCTTATTTATTTGGTACAGGGTCCCATTATGTAGCTCAGCTCAGCGAGCCTCCTGTCCCAGCTAGACCTGCCTGCCTCCCCATCCCAGGCTCACAGTTCTTGAAGCTAAGAAATCAGTGGAGGAAGCTGAGCAGCCTTCTGGCAAGAAGCAGTGACTTACACATCTGAGTCACTTTCTCCCTGTGGCTCGAAGACTTCTGAGTCCCTCCCTGTCTCTCAGCATACTCGCTGCAACTTCACTGACGTCTCTGCGGGCTACCCACCTTCCTATGGTCTTCTAGGAGAGTATTTTACTTTAGAAAAATGTTAAATATCTGCTTTGTAACGCTTTTTTCCTATCCTCAAATTATCTTAATTCATTACCTTCTTGCTATGATAGTTTAATTGAGTGTAGGATATAAAGCTAATTTATTTCACATTTTTCCGTCTAATAGTTTTCACTTTCTTTATTGAAAAAGTAATTACCGAATTCTAATACTATAACTGGAAATGACTTTTCTAATAACTCATATTATCATGTCATCTTGGGCAGAATCTGCTTCTACACTTCTTCAACTCTGGGTTGCTGGAAATGAGCTGAACGGCGTAAAAGCTGCCCAGTAGTTATCTCAGAGTTGCCCCTCTTGTTTTCTCCTTTCTACTTTTACTTATGTTTAATCATTTTTAAATATACATTTGCCAGATTTTTGGAAGAAAATTAATAAAATTTGTAAAGGAAAAAAGTAAACAATGTCCAAACTGACAAATAAGCATTATTAACATTCATTTATCAATTTTCTATCTATATTTTCTATCTGCATATATAAACATCAAGTAATTTTAGTGACATATTGATATTCTATTACTTTGTATTATTTGTGCGTATTAAAATTATCAGATGAACTATATAAAAGTGACTTTTATTCTTAAATCTTAAATGACAAAATATCAGTTATTTCAACGTGGCTAGTCTAATTATTTGAGAACTTCTATACTTTAAAATTATATTTTGTTTTAAATTTTAATATGTTGAGAAATATAATTTATATGCATTTATCTATCAATCATCTATATTATATTTCTTCATTTTCCTAACTTTTCTTAGGATTAAATTCTCAATAGTTAGATTCTACAAAAAGAAAAGAGTATGCACATTTCTAATACATGTAAAATACTTCCAAAGTTTCATCAATTTGAGTATACATCAGTTTCATACACTGCTGTTGTTTGTAGTTGTTCACTGGTACTATATGTAGCTGCTCATATTCTCAGCAACACTAAATACTATTCTTTCAGTTTTAAATGACCTCTTAGTTCAATGTCTCCAACCTTTTTGGGAGCAGGAGACAGTGTCACAGCAGACACTTTTTCTACAGACTGAGTGGGAAGGTGGTTTTGGAATAATTTTAGTACCCCATTTTATTTTGTATTTTATTTCTATGATTACGCATTTGCTATATGATGAAATAATTATACAGCTCATCATGATATAAAATTGGTTGGATCCCTGAGCTATTTGGGGCTTATGGGGGACAATGACACCCAAGTACCTTGCTTCTGTCCAGTCATATCCATATTCTGGTTTAGGTGTTTTCATGGCAGAAAAACCCGGCTTCATAAAAATAGGACATTGGAAATAGAGGTTGGCTTTTAAGTGGCTTCTGAGGCAATTTTAAAATATTCCAATTTAATTTTAATCCAGTAGTACACTTTTTATTTTATTAAAAGATATAATAAAAATTCATAATGAAACAATAAAATAATAATATTTAATATAATGTATATCATTATCTTCAGAGTGGTTAGTCAGAGTATAAGACATACCAGAAAGGTTCATATGAAGAATTAACAAATAATAAACATAATACTAGGGCCACCAGCATGTGCGATCCCCAGCGGTTGTTTGTCAAGTGTGGACAAAGTTGAATCTCCTGGCTTATTCATGACTGAGTTGCATATCCATTCTTTCCCAGGCTGGAGTAGTTTGTGGTTGGGGAGCAACGTGGGTTCTTTTGAGCATTGAGATTGGTAATTGTGTTCCGGCTCAGTGTCCTTCAAATCTGTGCTAATACTAAACAATGAGACAATACTAACATTCACCTGCGCCTCAGTAGTTGGCTCTGAATGCAACCACTTTCCCCACCAATTTAAACCCTACATCATTGTCTCCTGAAGTGACAGACTGAGTTCACTGAGCAGGGTGACTATGTTACAGGAGTTACCCAGTTTTGTGACCCTTTTTGTGTCACTGAAATGTGCCGCCAGAGGTGGCTGTTCTGCTTAAAGAAATCTCGAGAGCAGCTCTTGTAACTCAAAAACTCTCTGTGTAGAGTTCTGTCTCACTTCTGGGTATTAAGAGAAGATGTGTGCATGCTGGGTCTTTCTCCTGGCAGAGCTACCAGTCAAAAGCAGAGACAGGTACTTTCATGTGGCTGATAACTTTAATCACATGCTGCAAAATATTTTTTAAATTCCGATATTGTTTTTCTGCTAGGTAGCATTTCTCTATAGATGGCCTAGTGCATAGATTCACATTCACAAATGACCTCTGTGATTACAGTTGTAAAAAGGAAAGATAGACAGAAAAGTAGATAGATAAATAGGTAGATAGATAGATAGATAGATAGATAGATAGATAGATAGATAGAGACAGAGGCAGAGGGGGAGAGAGAGAGAGAGAGAGAGAGCAAGAGAGCAGAGTCCTGAGTTTAATTTCCAGTACCATAAAAGAATAATAATAATAATAATAATAATAATATAATTCAAAGATAAATAGCCCTGTGTTGTGTAGCAACAAAAGTGCACACAGCACATCATAATGACATTCTCCTGAAAAATATACTGCAGCAAAGTTTTATTGCCCTTCAGTCCAGCGACTTCTCCATCTGGGTTGCATACTGCAATGAGTCATCAAGTCTCTTTAGGGATGATGACCCCCAGTGTCCTCTGCAATTTCATTAACTATGTAGTTATGGAGCTGGCCAGAAGAGGGACATGGGCCACGTTTGGCTCTGCAGCCTCTGCTAAAAGTTGATGACAGTTGTCCTTCTCAGCATGCAGCATCAACTCTCCATAAATGGAGCATGGCTTCTTGGTGCTAGCATTGCAGTTGCCCACTCAGGATAATATTCTTCTAAAGACAAATTTGATAAACTGGTCATCTTCAATGATGGCCTCTTTTGTTTGTGTTCAATTTTCATTCTTTTTTTTTTTTTTTTTTTTTTTTTTTTTGAGACAGGGTCTTCCTATGCAGTTCAGGCTGGCCTTGAGCTCACTTTGTAGCTCAGGCTGGTCTCGAACTCACAACAATCCTCCTACCTCAGCCTCCCAAGTGCTGGGATTACAGGCATGCGCCACCACGCCCGGCGTACAATTTTCATTCTTTTGAAAAGCTTGAGGATCTTCCTTTTAAGACTGAACACTTGGTCTCTATGTGGTGAGCATTTATGGTTCTGTTAGATAACTAGTTACTATATACTACACAAAGGGGGATGGAGAATGTGAGTTACCTGTTGCAGGGAACCCATACTCTAAACATGTGGCATTTTCTTTCTTTCTTTCTTTCTTTCTTTCTTTCTTTCTTTCTTTCTTTCTTTCTTTCTTTCTTTCTTTCTTTCTTTCTTTCTTTCTTCCTTCCTTCCTTCCTTCCTTCCTTCCTTCCTTCCTTCCTTCCTTCCTTCCTTCCTTTCTTTCTTTCTTTCTTTCTTTCTTTCTTTCTTTCTTTGGTATAGGGTCTCACTATGCAGCTCAGACTCATAGTGATCCTCCTATCTCTGCCTTCTATTATACGTGTTTGCCACCATGCTGGGTTTCAGGGCTGGGATAGCATCCAGAACCTTCCAGCATGCCATGACATGCAATACTGGGGATAGAGCCTGGATCTTTATGCTTACCAGGCAGAATCTTAGGCCACTGAGCTAACTTCCCAGCTATGACATTTTTTCTTAAATGCAATTTTGTTTTTATTTGCAGTTTTAAAGTTTTTGTCTCTCACTAGCTCTTTCCCTGTTTTGAAAGCAATTCTCCAGTGACAACATTTAGATAATTTTAACCAGTTTTAGCTTGTGGAGTTACCAAAACTGGAACAGAGCAAGTACATGCCCAGGGAAGAGATAAGACAGAAATGACACATAAGACCTAAGAATTAAAATCAGTTGCTGGTTCTGACATAAATCCTGGCACCAGATGCAGCTACACAACTGAAGTCCTCAATTCACTCTCACTATAAAGTCAGCCTGCTCATGTAGTTGGTCACTTGCCACTTACTGATAGAGTTTTGATAGAAATCTGAAATCCATTGATCCATTATGGTTTATATTCATTCCAAACTCTCTACTAATGTTAATACATATTTGCAGCCAGTCCCCAGCCCCAGCATCGCCATCTCATCTTCATCCTAGCCCATCTGCTATTAGATTCTCATGAAGAGCACAAGACCTAGATCCCTCACATGTGCAGTTTGCAGCACTATCTGGGATTCAGCAAAAATCTAATATACTGCTCACCTGACAGGGAGTGGAGGTTTGATTACAGCAGAGGAGTAGAGGAACCCTCCTCACTTATCTGCCCCTGCTCCTCTCCTGCTTGTGGGCTGAATTTGGGAACTCATGTTACAAATAGAAGACAAACTCACATTTACTTTTCCTTTCCTTGACTTGCCATTTGAAAGACTAAGGCACTTTTCCTAAAATTTTGGCTCCAACCCTGGCCTGTTTTCTTTTCATTGAAAGCTCCTTTCCATAGGATGCAATGAATTTATGTACTTTCTTCTAAGACTGAAACATTTCTGGCAGGGTTAAGCCTAAGGATAAGAAAGTAGGTTAGGGGATAGGGAGAGAGTTTGGCAGTGTAAGCACCTGCCTGTGAAATACAAGGGTTTGACTCCAAGTACTGCATGCCAAGCAGGCCCTAGAACCCAGAAGGCCCTGAAACTATATGTGGTGACACTTGCCTATAATCCCAGCACTGTGGTGGCTGAGACAGGAGGATCACTATGAGTTTGAACTGCTTAGCTAGACCCTGTATCAACAAAAAAGTAGGTTAAGAAGAAGGTGCCATGTGGGGGAATCTAAATTACTGGATCACTATATCTGTGGAAAATTTAATATAGTGTGAGAGTCACTTAGATCAAGCAGACACAGCAGGCCTTTATCTAAAAGTGCCTCAGGGAATATATTGAAAGAAAATCTTCCAGAGATTATGACAGTACAACATCTGAGTTAGCACCCATGAAGTACAAATACCTAAGCATAGCTTTCCTGAAAACCCTGTACACATTCACGTTTCCTCTCACATGACCAGGGCTGTGCCTGCAATGGACAGTAAATGACAAATTCTACAATGGCAGGTTCTTCCCTACTCGAACTGTGATCTGGTGAATCAGCAGCATGCTAGAAATGCAGAATGTCATGGCACAACCAAGACATGCCAACCCAGACTCTGCACTTTACATAGATCTGTAGAAGTACATGGAGCTTAAAGTTTGAGAAACTAATTTAGGAAATGAAATCTGCAGAATCTGATGATAGGTGAGTTATGAAACATTAACAAGAGGATACAACAGTAAACCAAGTGCCCATCATTTGAGAAATATGCACTTTGATTAATAACTAGTGCACAAGGAGATGGAGATAAGCAGTGTGAAGGGCAACCAATGATCACACCATGCCGTTACGCTGTGATGAAGGCTTCCGGAGACCAACAGGCACCCACGACTTCGCTAGCTTGTCTTTGATCTATGCAGAGGGGTTAAAACAATGCACTTGATAACATTAAATTGAACTGCGTTCATGAAGTGCATACCATGATGACTGGAACACGGTAGGCAGGCTACAGTCTCAGCTATAATGATGACTATTATCATTGTTATCATCCTTATATTTCTGTCTAGTAAGTGGACTATTAAAGGGAATTGTACACATTAGAGAGCAGTACAGTGCTGATAAGGGTGTGGTATGACTATATAAGGCTACTTTAATTACTAAAAGAAAAAAAAAACCTGAAGAGAAAAGCTGTCCCTTTTAAAAAGCTCAGCAACAGAATATCCAGCCTCAGCACTTAGTGGATGTACTTGCAATTAAAGCCATGGTGTGGAATTCTTGATTACTCAGCTTTTGCAAATTGAAAGAATAATAAGTAGCATAGAAAAGAAAATGGTTACTTCTTCAAAACTGCATGGAAACAAACATCTAATTTTTGTGTTATGCTTGTTTAATTATGTAATTTACTGTAACATATATTTATAAGACAAGGGCATAGCTACAATAATGCTCCTGTTTTCTTATGTCATTTTAAGAATATCAGTTTTTACTGCACAAAGGGACTTGCTGATGTTCAGTAATAGTGCTGATGATTGAAACTTTCAGAGAAAAAGCATACGCATGAGTATATTGTACAAAAAAAAGAATATGTTTAAGAAGAATAAAACAAGCAAAACCTGCTCTGGCAGAGCTGAGTACTCAGCTCCACATCCTGAGACTACAGAAGTGTAAACACAAGTGTGAGGATGCCCTGAGCAACAGACCATTTTTGTACACATGATCTATCCTCCTCTATCTCTGAATAAAGAAGCCAAAGCCAGACTTTGTACAAGTCAACTCGCAGTGTTCAGTATTGTCCTATTGCGTTCCATGCACAGAATATGGGTGAAGTCAAACCTCTTCTGGTCTGTCCAGTGAATAAGTGCTGAGCCCTTGATCAGATCAACCAGTTTGCATCCTTCAGAACCAAAATGCTAGAGTAAGTGAGGAGAGAGGGCTGCCCTTGTCACTTGGGAGTTCGGGGAAGTGGACAACAGAGGCCTTGGTTGTCCACAGAGCTTTTCTCTGCAGCTGCTCTGAATTTTATTCTACTTGGACTTCCAAATGGGAGTTAGCTTAAGAACAGGTTTTTCTCTCAAAAGAGAGAAAGAAATACAGAAAGGAAAAAAGAGGCAAAGGTACATTGCCTATTACAATATCTTACCCAAGAAAACATTCCAAGTCCTCCTCTACCCTCCTGAGAGTACCTACATTCTATTCACTAAGAAAAGTAGATGATCATAGCTTCACGAATGGACAGTATGTCTTGGGTTTCTGACCATGGAATATTATCACCCACATGGGAAAGCCATAGAAAATGAGCAGGAGTCTCCACATGGAAGTAAACACTGCAGAACTTGCTACAATATTTAAATAGGCTAGATGGTGAGTACATTTGTTGATACAATTCCTAAATATTCATCATTATAACTATTAGTTTGAAAGTCCAAAACAGTTCCTCTGATAAAACGCTAAATATTTCAGCATTTTAAATAGGATCTGATATTTGCACATTTCATCAAACTTTCAACAGTACCTCATCACATCTGCAAGTTGTTGTGCCTCTGTTTACTTCACCGTGAGATGCAAGCTTGGACCAAAACAAGAACAACAACAGAACCCTACAAAAATTGACCTTTTTAAGTTGACAAGCTATATCCTTGGTAGTCTAGAAAATTTTGGCTGTATTAGATATTAAGATCTATTATGACTTTTGTCTTTAAGTCACATATTATCAAAGCAAAGTGAACACTAAAAAATACATTGAAAAAAAAGCATTGATTTTTCCTTTTGATAAAACAGAAGAAATCACCAGTACAATTAGCCAAGCTATCCTGTGTACATGTATGTTGTACATGTACACTGAGTGTCCATGTGTATTGTTTTTTCCTTCATTTCTTTTTTTCTTTTTCTCCAATCCTTCATTCCAGTTGTTCCTTCCTTTTAAACAGTTTCTTTCCCTTTCACAGTATCTATTTTACCTTTTGAAATTTATTTACTCATTTCAGTTCTTACACTAGGGAGACAATATGATATTTACACATACAGGTCTGATTTATTTCACTTAAGAGTATGGTCTCTAGTTGCATCCATTTACCTATAAAAGCCTTGAGTTTATTTTTTTTAAAGTTGAGTTGAGTAGTACACCATGTATAAAAATACAAATTCCTTTTATCTATTTCTCAGTTGATTGGCATTTGGGTTGTTTCTAAGATTTAGCTATGACAAATAGTGCTGTTTTAAACATGTGTGCACAAATGTCACAGTAAAAAAAGCAATTCGAATACCCAGATCAATTCTTTAGATTATTTCATATCGATGAGAATATAATAAGTGAATTAACATTTGAATTTGATACATAATAAACAATACAGAGTTTACAATGGATGATGAAGTAAATTTTGAGATAATTCTTTCACTATTTCAAAGCTATGATCTTTATTTAAACCATGCCCACTTTCAAAAAAAGTTATAGTCAAATTAACTCAGAGACCACAAAACTTCTTTCAAGGATTCTTCATTTCTACACAGAATCAGACAATACAAAAATTGGACCTAGGTAAAACTATCTTTCAGAAAAGAATTAGTAAGGGTCAGGGAGATGGCTCAGTGGAATAGGTACTTCCCTGGCAAGCGCAGGGGCCTGAGTTCAATCCCCAGTTCCGCAAAACAAAAACAAAAAAAAAAAAAAAAAAAAAAAAAGAGTTAGTATAGTAGGCCTGGAACTGTCGATATTTTCAATAGCCTTGCAAGGTTGCCCATGGTTGATACCTGGTGTTTAGAAGAATTCCCTCTAGGGGCTGGTAAAAGTCCTGTGCTATTTGTACAAACAAAATAATAGCTGTTGAGTAATTTCCTTTTGGGTTTTGAGAAATTTAGTATGTGAAATATCTGGATGTGGAAGAGATTGTCTATGAGGATCTGAGTTCTGAGTCTTAAATATGAACTTTTTCTTTAGCCACCATTTTTCCCATGTACTCACAACAAATTGTGATGAAGTGTATCCTATGCATATTAAGAAGACTTAAATGTTTGTGACTGGTTTCTTTTTCACTTTAACCTATGTTATTTCTTTTTCTGATTATGATTTTGTTATGGTTTGGATGTTACTTAAGTTTGTGCCTCAAGGGCTCTTCTTTTGAAGACTCTGTTGCCAGTATGGAGACTTGAGGAAATGTGGAGCTGTTAGTTGCATGGCCCAGTGGGAGGCCCTTGGGCAATCGAGAATGCCACCCTGGAAGAGGCCGAGTAGCCACAGCCTCTCTGTAGCTTCTGATCTAACCACAGCTCACTTGCTCTCTTGTCAGGGTCTGTCATGAGGACATCTTATGTTATACATCCTCAGCTACAAATTGATGGGATTTTCTAGTCCTAGGATTCAGCCTCTAAAATTGTGAGCTAAATAATCTTTATTTCTTTATAAAGTAGTCTCCCTTAGGTATATCATTAGAGTAATGAAAAGTGGATGAACACATTTTTTGTCCTGCACTGTCATATATCACATCCTTGAGAATGCCTGTGGGCTGATTCTTTTCAGACTTCTTGGATAAATGTTAAATCTGAGTGTGGTCTTGGAAACAAGCTTTTCAGCTATATTATTGTATTGTTTTAAGTATTCAACTTGAAGTGAGTACTAATCAATTGCCACCTATGTGTCAGCTCTATTGTGGTTATTGTGGATACAACAGAATTTAAAACAGACAATTCCTCACAAAAACACAAAAATGGATGTCCTGTTATTTGGGTTCAAAGTATAGAGGTTGGTCCTTAACAAAGTACAATTAAATCAATAAATTAACAGGATGATTTTTTAAATATTTCTTCACATAATACATGTACAGCCAATGCATTGGCACAAAACTATAGTCATTTCCTCATTCTTCACTTTTTGGTTCTAATTTATGACCAAACTATACAATTTTGCCAGTTTGTTTTGTGGTCATTTTCCAGTGGGTATGCTTGAACTCTCCAGTAAATTGAAATAAACACAATTAACATTTCCTTATCATTTTATCCTATGTTTACCAATTCTGCTGTCTGTGGACATTGTATGATATACTTAAATCTAGAATGCCCTCCCCGCCCCATCATGACATGGGCTCCCAGATGGGGCTTCGGGAAGGGCACTCGGTCCTGGGGAGGCTGTACTCATCAGTGACCTACTTCACTGTCTGCCAAGCTCAAGGCCAAATGTACTACTCTGGGGTGCGGTCATGAGGAAAGACGTGGGTCATTGGGGGTGGACCTGGAAGGTGTGTTCCCTCCCTGCCTCTTTGCTTGGCTCTCTGCTTCTAGGCTGCCATAACATCAGCATCAGCATCTTTCCTCCACGAGAACCCTCTGCTGGGCCTTGGAGGCCTCGCAGTTAGCAGAGCATGCACTGAATCCCCGGAAAGCCAAAATAAACCTTTTCTTACTTGTGGATGCTGGGCTTTGTGTTTCAGCACTGAGGAATGTGACCAAGGCCACATGCTTCTAAGACATTTGATCACTTAGAGGTTCTTCCAACAAACTGAGAACACTGCTGTGCTTCTGCCTTGGAGCTTGCATTTTCCCTCATGGTCACAACTTTGGATACCATTCTACTTTTCTTGCATCTTTCTAAAGAAACTTTCACCTAGGGTTTTGTTGAACTTAAGCACGACTGATAATTCTACTTTATGGTCAAGCTGTAACATGTTTTTCCGGTTGTTGGGACTCAGTTGAATCAGGTATCTGGAGCAATGCAAAATGATTAGAGTAGGCACTGTTTCAAGCACACACAATTGAAGGGGAATTGCCAGTGTTTGATTTTCTGTTTTTGCTTTTGTCTTGCTCTTGGCAGAACCAGGAACTGAACTCTTGTGCTTGCCAGGGAAGTGCTTATTCTACTGAGCCATCTCCCCAGCCCCTTTGACTTTCATGAAAGAGGAGGCAAAATTTTATAGTTGCTCTCACACAAATTTCACTGAACTCAGAGATTCAGGAAGGGCTCCTTGCTTTTTGACTCTCCCTTCACCAGAAATGATCTTAGGCTGAGAGGACAAGGGAACAGAGTGAATGAAGAGACAATTGAGCTGGAGAAAAGGGGCAGGTAGTCTTTGGTGTGATTGACAAAATGGTTTGGAAAAGTGTGCTGTGCAGTTAATGAGCAAAGTATAATATTGTCAATAATTTGATAATCTGTTTTTCTATTCTAGTAATCAGTGAGCCATTGTCTTCCTTTTCTGGTAATTCCCTGTTATTTCATGTGAGATAAAATCAATGCACGTTATGGAAGGACCTACATACCAGTCGGTGCATAACTGGGATATATCTATCTATCTATCTATCTATCTATCTATCTATCTATCTATCTATATACATAATATATATCTGCTATATATAGATATGTAAACATCATATATATGTGTTTACATATATATATTTACATATATATATATGGTGTTTATCTATATTCCTAAATAAACATATGGCTGCTAATTATGTTTTCATTGATAACAGCAACTATTGCTTGGCATTAGAATGAAGAAGAGGATTAATATGTTGAAGAGTGATAATAAAATCTCCAAATTCATTGCTTAAGATAAGTATCATTAATAATGTGGAATTGTATAGTAATAATTACTGTTTTTTTCTGCTGTATCAGGGTTGGAGTACTTTATACAATATGCAATTATCTATTTTTTACTTGCCTGTCAAAGCTTGAAAAATTGCTCTCAAATTTATTTATCACAATGTATCCCAGTGTACATAATTTAATAAAAGTAGAATAAAAGTGAGGTAGAATTTTCATCTCTTTAATAAGAAAACCTGTATCCAGAATTAAGAGTAAACCACTACAACATGGTAATGAACAGAGCTGTCAATTTGATATGTTTTTCTTCTATCAGTAAACAGTCTACTTCTCTAAATTTGTAAGTCTTCCAATCTATGCCTACTGTAGACATACTTGCACATTGATATGAGCATTTTTCTCCTTGCACATTGGAAAATTGTATTGGCTTTTATAAATAACTGATTCCCATGTACAAGTTATGGATTTCCTTATGAATATTTGTTATCTAACCACTTAAATAACTTGCACTGGAATTTTTTTGCTAGCTAAAAATAATACTTGTTTTAATGTGTAACTATGGACCTGCCTCTCTGAAAATGATCTAAAAATTCATAGTCCTCTTCTCTTGGCAATAATCTTTGGTACAAGGAGGAATAGTTAGAGGTTTACCTGATTTTAGAAAGAGCTATGGAGCTAACCAGCTCAAAAATCTGAAAGAATAAAATAGAATGAGAAACAAAAGCAAAGCCAAGATTATTTTGTAACTGCAGTATAACCCCCCCCCAAAAAAAAATCCCCAGGTTGATAACAGACTCTGGTCTTCAGTAATGCTAATATCTGTTGGAGAAATTTGGAAGCCCATACCTTGTACCTTCAGTAACTACTTTAAAGATTACAACATGTAATGCATTAACTATTATTATTTTCCTGTCATATTGCTGGGAAATTTTGTTTTATCTTTTTACATAAAACAAAATAGATAAAGCTTATAAGAAAACATTAGAATAACTACAGTGATCCCATGGTCTCTACCTCTTTTGGCCACAGATGTACTGGGGCCACAACACTGCTTATGAATTTGCTACAATCTGGTAATCTGTCTGTCTTTACTAGAATCCTGGACTCTGCTTAGCCCTGACAGTCTTGCGAGGTTCACACTACAGTGTTAAGAACTTAGTGTTGACATTCACTACCTACGTGATCTCTAGCAAGTTGCTGAACTATTGGGAACTTCAATTCTATTTTTAAGTAATTTTAATGATCCACAGGTAATTTGGAAATATTAAAGAATGTGTGTCATAAATTAATCACCCAATAAATACATGTTACTATGTCAGAAAAACACAGAAGATGAAAGATCCCCCAAAGACTGAAACTGGACTAACTACAGCAACAGTATAAATTATATATGTACTAGTTTATATTCTAAAGTAAAAAGACATACACATGAAGCCATAGACCTATAAAAAAAGAACTGAATAATAAATGAGAGAAATGTGAAATGCCATTCTTAAAGAAGAAGAATACTAAAACACAATATAAAATGGTACTATTCCTCTAGCTTCCCTCCAGACCTTCTGCCTTATTATTTCTCATTTAATGGATCCTGGACTTACTAACTCATTTTCAAAAAATATACTATAAACAGAGAAGAAGAGATGTTTGTACCATGCAGAAGCTGGAAAAATCCTAACTATATTAATCAAAAAGATAATGTATGATATCACCAATAAAATCTATGTTGGTATCATTTACGCATTTTACTGTTTGCTTCTGGGAATCCCCCCAAGACCCAAGACCTCAGTCTAATCATATCAAAGCACTAGATAAACCAAAACTAGTGAAATGTTTACAAAATAGTTATCAATATTTCTCAATATATAAGGCCTTAAAACTAAGGCAAGACTAAAAACTCTCTGAAGTCAGTGACAGCTGAAGAGACAAGATAAAGAAATATGGTGTTGTGTTCTGGATGAATCCTAGAACAGGGATGGTGTTCGGGATGGTGGCTAGGATGTTAGTGGGAGTGATGGTGACATCTGAATATAGTTAAACTAATGGATAGATGCAGGTTGCATAATTTTCAAAATTCACTACAGTAATGCTAAGATTAGAAAACATTTGGGTGATATGTAGAAAATTTATGGTTCATTTTTCTCAATTTCTCTATAAATCTAAAATTATCTACAAATAAAATGGGTTTATTAGAGAGTGGAAAATCAGAGCAAGATCACAGCTGAATAAAGGCCAGCAATGCTTGCCTGCCCACACACACATCAAATTAAATAGCCACTCATGTACTCAACTTCACAAGAGTTAAGGAAGCTAGGTAAGGGGACAAAGTGCCTGGTTTTAATGTAATGAGTACAGAAAAACTGGAAGAAGGCAGCAAGGAAAAGAAGCCACCAGCACCACATTCTCTTGATTCCAAGCAACTTGGCCACTTCCTATTTTAGTAATAAAGAATGAGATAAATCCAGACTTAAGACCAGAAACACAATCCCAGGATCCTATGTGGAACTGAGCACCAAAGGGAGCCCATGGTTGCTACCTCAGGATGTTATATATGCGCTGAACAGCTGAAACTGCTCAAAGGCTAAATGACTGCCACTACCTCTCTCTCTTCATACCTTGGGTGGTCAACGGGGGAGGCAAAACACTACCTTCTACAGAGCAGGGCACTAAAGCTAAACCAGGACTTTGCTTTCAGACCTAGCAAGAGTCAAAACCATAATGTCCCTGTAGATGCTAACTCAGAGTTTATGGGCATAGATGTTAGACCTGACCTAACAAAGGCACAATCCTGCACTCCAGTAGGACATATTCAACTCCTTTCTTGCATTATTGCTAGCCTCTGAGTATGCACCCAAGACTATAAAGATTCCTGGGGATGTAAGATTAGCAGCAACTCTGCTCAGATCAACCTTGGCAACCAAAGGACTGTGTACTGTTTCCACACTCAGCATCACCCCAGCCTTAGGCTGAATAGATATATCCAGTCCATTCTTTACAAGCAGCCTTTCAATGTGCTCCTGTAGGAAATGGAAGTATGCATCCCACTAGGAGAGACTCATGATTTACTCTACCTCGCCTCCCACTGTCACACGGGTCTGGTTGCCCTCTGAGACTGGCTTCTTGTGCTGTGTGAGAAAATTAAAAGGAGAGAAAAACCTTAGCATCAGCTTTGGTTGCTAAAAAGAGGTGCTTTCATCAATAATATCCCAACTTATGACACAATTGCATGGTATAAGACTCTTCATTAGAAGTAGTGAAAGGTAGTAAGTGCAGTACTTACCTTGGGACTCATTGGCAAGCTGAAGAAACATAATGAGAAAATCTTCATAGCTTCTATTCCCAAGCCAGGCCTTAGAATCTAGCCCTGGAAAAGCCCTGGTGCCACAGGCAGGCATGTAGCCCAGACTATTGGAATTCTTTTCTGGACAGTGTCACTTGTGGATGGTTGTAACAGTCATGGCCCTCAACTCCTTCTCAGCACTAGGCAGCCTCTAGCAGTGTAGGCATTGGTTCTATCCAAGGGGTATGTTAGTATCGTTTGGCTGTCAGTTTAGGGCATGAAGCTCAGTTGCCTTATTGGTGGTTACTGGTGTAGCCTAGGAACTGGCCTAGTCCCTCCACAGAAATGCTGCTCAGAGGCAGGCAGGGTTTCCTAGTGCCCAACCACAAGCAAGGAATGATGGCTATGGAGAAGGGGTCTAGACCAGAAATGGGCCTCAGGGAGAGGCCCACTTAATGTAAACAATACATAAACTGCAGAGATTTGACAAATCTGGCCTTGGATCATCCTCTAGTGCTGAAATACTGGCTGCATACATGAAGAAGACTTACCACAAACTTAAACTTAATGTTTCCTCTGTTGCTATAATAGAAATGACTACAAGCTTCACAAAAATAAGTTGCCTGCTCAGAATTTCTGGAAAGACAAGGAAAAGTGAAGCCAAATTAAAAACTGAAATTAATATTAAATATTCAGTGGCCACATATTTTTGCACATCAGTAATATCAGTACCTTTCAGAGAACTATGATGTCATCTAATGGTCAAAATAAGAAACAATATCTGTATAGTGACCAACATGTGCACACTATTGGATGGAGTATTTAAAGCTTTGTTTTGTCTTTGCTTTGTTCTGTTTTTTTGTGTTACCAGAGATTGAACCTGGTACCTTGCACTTGCCAGGCAGGTGCTTACGCTGAGCTATATCCCTAGGTACAGTTGTGTTTTAAGGGAGCTACGTGAACTAACAAAAAAGTAACACAGTGGTTTAATATTAGAACAGAAGAATTTAGAAAATGTGAAGGAATATAAGCATTTAAGCAGAAATACTTAAATTGAAATTTAGACTGAGTGAAATTTAAAAAAAAACAAAAGCATTAATAACAAAAGAGATCAAACAGAAAAATAATTAGTGACCAATCAATGAAGCCATCAAAGTTAAAAAGCAGAGAAATTTCTCAAGGCAGCAAGAGAAGAAAAGTAACACCAGGGTGTGGGTTAGTATTAGGGTTAGAAATGATCTAAAAAACTAAACACAAGATGTGAAAGTGTGAAACTAGGAGAAGAAAAGAAAGAAAACTCTTTAGTACATTGTACTTGGCAAAGAAATTTTGGACAAGACCATAGAACCACAGGGAGCAAAAGTAAAAAAGTTGACTAACGGGGTGACATAAAAGTAAAAACAGTTTTTTAACAAAGAAATCAATCAAAAGTGTAAAGAGACAACCCAAGAAAATGTAGAATACTTGCTATGTGCACATCTGATCAAGATTTAATATGAAGGATGTGCAAGGAACTTGAAAAACTCAATAGAGAAAAAAAAGGCATGAGGTGCCCATCGTTGTCATCTCAGCACACTGGGATGCTGATGCAGGGAGACTCTAGATTTAAGCCAGCATGGAAAACTTACCAGTTTATTAAGACCCTTCCCACTGCCTCCCTCAAAATGTAAAATAAAAGTGACAAGGAGATAGTAAAGTACAAAGGCCTTGAATTCTGTTCCCAGTAAACACACACACACACACACACACACACACACACACCTTGAAAATCACCTGATTTTAAAACATGCAAATTATTTGAATGTACTTTTCAGAAGAAGACATACAAATGATGAACAGGTGTATGAAAAGAGCTTAACCACACTCCATCTCAAGGAAAGATAAATCAAAACCACAATGAGATGTCACTTCACTCCTTCAGACTGATTATTATAAACAGAAACAAGTGCTAGCAAGAATGTAAGAGAAAAAAGCAGCAGTGAATACTATCAACTGGAATTTAAATTAGAATAGCTATTGTAGAAAACAGGATGGAGATTCCTCACAAAATTAAAAATAAAACCACCATATGATCCTGCAAACTTTCTGTGGATGTAGACCCAAAGAAAGTGAAATCCAAGTGCTGAAGTGACATTTTCAATCCAATATACATCTTTGCATAGCTCCAAAATCCAAGACATGGAAACAACAGTGTTAGTATCAGCGGATCAAAGGACATAACATTGTATGGTACACATACACAGTGGAACACTATTAAATCATTAGAAACTGGAAATCATTACACTAAATGAAATAAGTCAGGCACAGAAAGCCAAGGGTGCCTGATCTTATTCATAGACTCTGGTTGTATTCGCCTCATAGTACTGAACAAATGCTTGATACCAGAAACTAGGAGAATAGGAGGAAAAATGGAAAATGGACCAATGATGGTTTATAGCTGAAAAGGTAAGCAAAGTTACTGAGTGACACTGCATAGTAGGATGATTACAGATAACTGTGCACACATATTTTTAAAAGTTAGATGAAAAGATTTTGAATATTTTCATGATGGAGAAATGATAAATATTTGAATATATAGACATTTATACATTAAGCAGTGTATCCATTATAAAATATTGTGTATACCCCAAAATATGTATGATTTTTATGTCAATGAAATATTGATTTAAAATAAAATAAGAATACGGCTTAAAGAATTTTACTACCAGAGAAGAATTGGGTTATCCTTAGTGCTTCTGTCATCTAGTACATGATAGAAAGAAATGTTACTCATCTTTATTCTCTTTTTCCTTACCCATACTGAGAAGAGGGTCTCTCGGGCAACCACGGATTGCACAATTTCACTTTCAGAAAGATCCATCGCAGGCACAGCTGAAGCTGCAGGCTGTGCTGGGGACGATGTTTCCCTCTGGGAGCAACTGTGCCGGCTGCGCAGCGGCGTGCGCAAGACTACTGGGGTCACATGGGACCCTTATCCCTGCTCTGCGCTGCCTGCACCGTTGGGTTCATTGGGGAAGTTCCTCTCAGTGGACAACTGTAGCGATCACAGTTATACCTGGGAGGTTTTAAAATTGATATTGAGGAATAAATGCTGGAGAAAAAGGAGGTAAACAAGACTTGAGTTCATTTAAGGTTTGGATCATCTCTGTCCCCTGAGGGCCAATGTAAATTTCAAGGGACTGCATCACAACCAACCTCGGTCTCTTCTGAAGGTCTCTTCGTGCACACCGCTCTTCAGGTATTGGCAGCAGGAGCGAGGGCCATCTGGCTGGGACCCGCATCGCCAGGGTGCATGCAGCTGCTCTGTGGGGTGAAGCGGGCGGCCCCTTCTTCCCTCACAGCCTCATGTGTCTGGTGCTCAGCTGAAGGCGATGGCCTTCTCCTTTAGAAGATGTTTCCTCGAGCAGGGATGGTTGAGTAGCTGCCTCCCCTGCTGGACCCTCCTAGGAAGCTAAGCAGAACGGGCTTGGAGGCCGCTTCAAATCACACATTAATGGCTCGTGAGCAGAGAGTCCATTATGTTGTCCTCTAGGTAATAACCTAGCCTATTATTTAGACAAACATATTAGACAGTAAATATTTATGTGTGTGTGTGTGTGTGTGTGTGTATAGAGAGAGAGAAAGAGAAATTATATATATTGTTTACCTTAGGCTAGGAAAAGGAAGACATTTTTCTCTTTGGAGCTATTCAATTAGAGAATGGGGCAGCCATTTTTTAATAGGAACTGGTGTTACTTGAGTTTTGTGCGAGGTTTGAGTGTAATCAGTGGCAAGCAACTGTATGATATTGCCATTGCACAGGGAAATACGTGGGAGTCTAATCAAACTCATAACCTTGCGCTTGCCAGGCATGTGCTGTGCACTGAGCCAAACCCCAGCTCTCTGTGGCAGTAGTTTTTACACAAAGGCACCTGTCACTTAGAGGGGGTGCTTCTGTGAGAAATGCTTGTGGAGTAGCTTTAAAATGAACTGGGAAAAGAAGAGAACGAAAGGTGGGGGAGGCAGGGAGGTGAGTGAAGAGTCAGCAGGTGAGCGGATTCTACTTGAAATGTGTACTGACACCCAGCCCTGTGTGAGTCATTTTGCATTTATGATCATCTGAGTGGGGTACATGGCGGTCTTGAATGCTCAGGAAGTGGAGCCTTGAACATGAGAAGCATTTTGCTATTTTGCACACGCCATTTGACACACTTCCATTCACTGTGCTTTGGAGCAAATGAGGTGTAGGTTTTTCAGTTGTTCATTCATTTGTCAGGGCAATGCATAAAGGATTAAGTTCCAGATTCAAACCTTTTTCTATGTAGCTATAAACTGTTAAATGGGCCTACTGAAGTAAGAGTGAAAAATAAAATTTAAATATATGATTAATTGAAAGAGAAGTATCCATAATGTGGAAAATAAGCCAGGCTAAAACCACAGTCATTAACAATGAAGTTATCAAACTAGCAGCGGCTAATCAGTTAGGAATGACATGCAAAAAGGAAAATTTAATTAACAACAGAGGTATGTAAATCACTTGTTATAGATCTAAGAGCACCACTTTATTTCACTGAAAGCCTCATTTTGTACACCTATTTCAATTAACACTCTAAATAAAAACAACTTAAAGTGAGGCACTTTTCATATGGCAAACATTGAAATTAAGCTATAAAATAGAAAAACAAAAGATGAAAGGAAGAGTCTTCTACGACAGTGACTGGGCATACGTACTGACGATGTCATGAACACACATGCATATTTTATCATCTCACAGCTTAGAGGAGGGAATGAACAGATATTTTTTTCCTAGAGGGAATACTCTTTATGCCTGTTTCTTTGTATTTCTAACACTGAGGTCTGAGATGTATGTGTTGCTCTGTCGGCCTCATGTATGCAATATTTGAAATTTGGAAGAGTGACTTAGTCTCATTCAGAGAAACCAGAAGAATATATATCTAAATGTTGTTGATCAGGAATCACAACATTTATTCAATTCTTTCCTGATATTATAGTTTTCTTTCACGATTACCAAAGAAACACATGTATCAAGAAATTTTCAGAAGAGGTTCAGATTTACTTAGTGGCAGGAGAAAGAAAAATAGAATTAAAGAAATTTCATCCTTTTTCTAAAAAGACTGGGTTCTGGTAGAGAAAATGAATAGAAAACAAATAATGAATGATTGTAGTTTGCAAAACTGAGCTTTAAAAGTGGGAAATTATAGGCAGTCACATCTGGAGCCCCAACCTTCTTTTGAGAACGTATCCCGCCATGGTAGTCCTACTAGTTGAGACTTGGTTGGGACCCATACAGCTGTATGTGTGAATTTTGTGTGTAGCTGCTTCATGCTTTTCTTAACTTGTGAAATGTGATAATTTCTGCTTCACAAGGATTGATGGTGAATATTAAATAAATCTCTGCAGGTAAAGGACTAAAAGCTGTACTGGCGCATGATCAGAGCCCATGCCCCTTCTTATAGCATATTTCACTTCAATAGAATGCAGAGATGAGACAGAGAGTGAGGGATGTTATTTGCATTGTCTGGTCAAGAAGCTTCAGAGTCTTGCTAGCTATTTAGCATTATGTGTATATATTGGTTCAGTTCCCTTCCTTGTCTCCAAATCCTGAGGTTCTTGAATGGTGTTGCTCCTTGTTGATTAAAGACCACAGCCTCAAGTGTGTTGGATTTATTCCTCCTGTGAACCCAATTCACCAGTTTCCAAATTTCTGTTTCTCTATATGAACAAAGACCTGTGGGAATGTTTCTAGATATATCCAGTACACTCATTCTCTCTAATTCAGAATATAAATATGGTGTTAGAAAAGTAAGGAATCTAAGTGATCAGTCCAGCATTCTTTGCTTCTCATTTATGGCCTCAGCCTGGTGAAGATAAATATCTTATGTAACCTCGACAAGAAGGGAAAGAAAGTAAATTATCTAGTAACCAATATCTTAAATGAATAAGCTGTGAATATAATCAGGTATGAGATGCCAGTAAGGGCTGTTTTCACAGTTGTGCATAAGTTAAAAGGAGAGGCCAAGTATAAATATAGGCAATAAGAGATGAAGGCATTTAAACTTTTAAGATACTTAAATGGGGTTTGATTGCAACCCCAAACAACTTTTTGTGCCCTGTCATCTAGTGCCACTAAATATAGTCTTACTCTTTAGTAGATCAGAGCTGTATCTACTCTGGGTGATTAGCCTCTTGTATTAAAAACCAAAACCTATAAATATCACCTCATTAGTAGAATTAGATCTTGGCTATTACCTGTGCTTTTCATGATCTGAAATAACCCACAGTACATTTGGAGATGTAATAGCTAGAATAACCAAGACAGGGCTTCCTGTACAGGGAGTTTTGCAGATCATTAATGAAAAGTGGTAGTTCCTGGGTTTTAAGTTAATGAGCTCCAAAGGAAATAAACATAATGAAAAGCCACAGTAACTTGAGAATGTGGTAGTTTCTACTACCTCATTTCTACTCCTCATAAATTGCTCTCAATGTGGGGTTATCTGCTTTGTATGTGGCAAGGAACTTCAGAATCCTGCCAGACACGCGACATCATACTAATCACGTGCAGTGATGTTTTCTCCTTCACATTCAAAGATACTGTCAGTTCCCCAGAGATAATGATGAGTGGTTAATTCTTAGAATTTCTCCAAGTGGAAACATCATTTAACCAACAGCAAACATTAATATCATCGTCCAATAAGACTAACCATCACTTGTCATTAGATTCAAATGGAGTCACAACATAAATGTGTAGGCTCTAAGGCTTCTTAACCATTGAGGAGTTCGACTTTCCTCCGGCTTTTACCAGAGGTCACCAAGGATCGTTTCAGTCAATCGATTGCTCAGAAACGTTGTTCCTCGTGGACCTAGCATGCAAATGTCTTCCTGCATTTTTATTCAGGAAGTGCCTCTGCTACTGAAGGCTAGCACTGCACTGTCTTGAACTTTTTCACAATGGAAGCTACGGCTTGGCAGCTCTTCTTCTTAGCCAAATTGGAAATTGGAAAGGAAAGGTGGTTGGACAGACACATACAAATTTGAGTAAGAATTAACTCATATTTATTTCCCAGTATCTTCTCTTATGTATCAGTTATGACCCACTGGATTGTCTAACCCCTGGATTCTACTGGCCTAAAATAAGAAAAAATCTTATTTGTTTGGTCCACAAAGTATGTGTCAAGACTTAGCAAGCAAAATTATGTTATTAACTTGTCCTTAAACCTGAAGTAATCACCCTGCTCAATTCCCTCCTCACTCTGGTAACACTCTACTATGAATTCAGTTCAATGCTTCTTTCTCTTCCTGGCTTATTTCCTTTAAAATTAGGTCCTGCAGCCCCATCCCATGATTGCAAAGGTTAAGTTGTCCTCCATTGTATAGGTGTACTACATTTTATTTATCCATCCATCCTTTGATAGATACTTGTGTTGCTTCTTTTTCTTGACAGTTGTAAATGCAGTTATGAATAACATGGTGGTCCAGATATGCTCCTCTTGTATAGGTCACCATTCAGGTAGGCTTGCTGCTCCATAAGGCACCTGATTCTTAAACTTACGTATTTTCCTACCCAAAGCACATATGGACCTAAGAGAATGAAGCACTTAAAAATACTAATTGGTAATATTGAAATACATAATAACAATTTTTAATGCTTTATAATTCTCTCTTTGAACCCCTCAACCTCATCTAATCCTGTAAATAATTCCTCTTAACTCTTTTCTCCAAATATATTAGATGCATCTCCCTTATCCATTGGTGCAGCTAATCCACACTGATTGTGTGCTCCCCAGGGATTGCAGAACCAGTCTGGTAATTTAGTTCCTGACTTCCACAATTCCTTCCTGGAGTCACTTTCAGCAGTAAGCTTGATGATAGCTTTTTTTTTCAGCTTTTATTAAGTGACAACACACATACAGAAAATTAGCAAATTAGGACTGGGGAGATAGCTCAACAGTCTAAGCCTCGGCCTGGCAAGTGCAAGGACCCAGTTCTGATCCCTGGTACTACATGCAGTGCTGGTCCCTGGCCCTAGGCGCTGAGCTGATCCCAAAGACCTAGAGTGATGGTGTATGCCTATAATCCAGGCGCTGTGCAGGAGGAAACAGGAGAATCACTAGGAGTCCAAGCTGTATAGTGAGACCTTGTACCAAATAAATAAATTAATAAATACCAAAAATCCCCAAAGAAATTAGCAAATTATTTTAAGGTGAATAATCATGTACCTATGATGAGATTAAAAAATAGAAAATGATCTGTGCTCAAGAGGATAAGGGATGAGTATAGTTGATCAAAAAAGAAAATTTTTCTCTTTTAGGTGTAGCCTTTATCTTCTGTTTTATGATAATTACTTCTGCTTTTGCTTTATATGTACTCACAAATAACTTCCTAACTTCTTTTTAAATTTTGCGTACACCATATCATATAATTTGCACTAGTTTCTTATCTAGTTTCTATTCTGGCACAGTTATTCATGTTTCTGTCTGTGTCTTGTTTGTTGATATCACTGCCTCAGTTCCCTATTGGTGTCTAACATTCCTCCCCATTGGCATTCCAAAGTGGCATGATACGAACAACTCTTTTATTACGCTCATAAATTTTGTGGGTCAGGAATTTTAGAAGGACACAGCTTGGAGATTTTTGTATGCTGCTCTGTCTGAGGGCTCCACTGGAAATGCTTGAGTAACTGAAGCTGTGACAACCTGGAGGCTGCCTTGCTGCCATGTCTAGAGGTGGACACAGGTGACACAACCAGTGCTACAGCTCGGAACCCTAGCAGGTGTCTTCTCAGCATGACTTGAAATTCCTTACACCACGGTAGGGTATTGGACAGTGAAGTTCTTTTCTTTTGGCAGAACCAAGGATTGAACTCAGGCCCTTGTTCTTGCCAGGGAAGCACTTATTCAACTGAGGCATCTCCCCAGTCTGGGCAGTGAAATTTTTCTTTTTTCTTTTTTTTTCTTTTTCTTTTCTTTTTTTTGTCTTTTTGAGACAGGGTCTCACTATGCAGTTCAGGCTGGCCTTAAGCTCACTTTGTATCTCAGGCTGGTCTCAAACTCACAGCAATCCTCCTGCCTTAGCACTCCCAAGTGCTGGGATTACAGGCATGCACCACCATGCCCAGCTTGAAATTTTTTATATAAAGGTTCAGTGTTCTAAGAAAGCATGTTAATGGCATTAGGCAGAAACACATATTCTTTTCTGGCACAGATCATGTATGGCGCAACATTTACCCAAATCTGCTGGTCAGAACTGGCAGCAACTCAACCAGATTCAAAGGGAGGGCACATCATTCCCACCTTTTGATTAGAAAGTGTCAAATAATTTCTAAGCTATGTTTTAAGCAGAACATTAGTCACTGCATGACTCTATTATAATATCCATTTAGTTTTGATAGTTATGTGGATTATTCCCAATTTAGGCTATTCTGAACAATACTACTGTTAAGACCTAATTCATACTCGGGCTCATATCAGCACACATTTCTGGAAGTAATATATAGACATAAAATCGTTAGGTCTGAGAAAGTAATGTAGATACTTACTCAGGCACACTTCCTCTTTTTCGACTTCTTGCTATTGCTTCTCCCTCTACATTCTTTGATAGATAAGTTCATCTTCTTCTGGAGGTTATTAAGATGGTAAAATGACTCCAAACTTTTGGAGCTGTGATAAATTAGCAAATGCTAGATAAACTGTCTCATCTAGGCAGTTCATCTTTTTAGTTTTGAAGTTAAGCAAACACTTTAAAAAAGTGTTTCTGTGTCTCTTTCCATGTGACAATCTGTGAAAGGGTCAGTTAATTATGCAGACTTGAAATCTGTGGCATGGAGCCACCAGAGAACAGTGGAGGAGAAGCCAGAATCACCTCGCAGCAAAGGTGCCCTCCACCCTCTCTGCTGGCTACCGTCTCAGCTAGACTGACTCAGCTTTCTGTAGCATTCAGAATGTCAAACGCCAGCTGTATCAGGCTTGTTAGACACAAGCGATATTCCTTGCCCTGAGTTTATGCAATAAGTTTGAGTTAGAGCTGAGGATTTGCATTTCTATATTAATTTTATTGATAAAGAAGTAGCAGGGGCTGCGGAGATGGCTCAGTGGAGTAAGTGCTTCCCTGGCAAGCACAAGGGTCTGAGTTCAATCCCCGGTTCCACAAAAAAAAAAAAAAAAAAAAAAAAAAAAGAAGTAGCAATAAGATAGTTTCCAAACAGGTTAGTAGAACAGTTACAATAGTTAATACATTGCATAGTAGTTATTCACAGTATAAGATGCAGATGTGGTATCTTGTCTAAACACTATTAATGTAAATCTTTCTTCTCATTTTTAACAACATGCTTGTGGTACAGATGATGCTACTGGTGCCATACTGTGGAGTGCTGCTACTTTCTGCTCAGCTGTCTTTATTCCTAATTCTCTGAGTTCTTCGGTTTTGATATTCTCCTGAGACTTGAAAGGCTTTTACAGATAAATCTGCTGTATCTTCCCCCTCAAACTGTTGGCCATATGACTCTGATTGTGTCAAAATGATCACTAAATATCACTAGACAGATGAAGCTTTTAACAGTTCAGATTCAGTGAGCTTTATCCATGGCATTGTAAGTAATATGTCTTTGTTTTCATTTTGTCAAATTAAAATGTGTTTGTATCAATTTTATATTCTGTTGCTGTTTACTTCTGGTTAATTTTGCCATGAATATGAATAGTGATTCTACCTAAAATAATAGCAACTGATGAGAGATGCATTTGTTATTGTGGTCAAAAAATGCCTGTAATAATTCTTTCTGAATTCTCTACACCTAGTGCATCTGAGCATCTACAGCATATTTTTATGTTTAAAAGTAAAGGAAATGTGTTCTACTGTCCATCTCTGCTGTACAGTGTTGAATAAGAAATAATGAGACTGGTGCCCAAGAAATAGCATTTTATTACTTTTTATTAATTTTATTGAGAGAGAAATAGCAACAAGACAGTTTTGAAACAGGTAAGTAGAACAGTTACAATAATGAATACATTGCATATTGTTGTCTTCATAGTAGTTATTCAGAGTATAAGATGCAGACATGATATCTTGTCCTTTTTTTTTTTTTTTTTTTTGGCAGAAATGGGGATTGCATTCAGGCCCTTGCACTTGTCAGCGAGGAACTTATTCCACCAAGCCATTTCCCTGGTCCTGATATCTTGTCTAAACTCAATTAGTTCAAAACTTTCTTCTCATTGAACTAAGAGAAAGTAGTTTTATATCTATCTTATTTTGTATATACATATATATATATATATAATATAATATATATATTATTTTTCACTACAAAATGGGCCTTCATCTATATACCTTGTTTTGTTTAGTTTTGTCAGAGATGGATATTCCATTGCCATTTAAATATTTTAAATGTTATAGGTATGTGAATTCAGCAAAGTAAGCCAATACAGTCCAGCAGTCCATATTAGCAGTGGGTTATAATGAGAAACTGACAATGTCAGAAGTTGTTGACTTGAGCCTTTCACAGCTCAGCATATTAATGTGGCTTTCCTTTTTATACCTCATGTTTATATTATTCTGCTGGTATTTTCTTTCTTTTTTGGGGTGGGGAGAACCAGGTATTGAACTCAGACCCTCTTGCACTTGCCAGGGAAACACTTATTACACTGAGCCACCTCCCTAGTCCTTATTCTGCTGGTCTTGATCATCCAGCAGAAAAGTATAAACATGAGGAACATTTTAAATAAAAAGAAATTGTGTCACATTTTGCACACCACTGATTTGGGTGATGGCATAAAACATGGGGATGCCTCTTGTTTATGTTTCAAGCATTCCAATTTTTTTCTTACTTTTAAAGATTAAGTTAAAAAATACTCCAAGCAATTTCAGTACTTTCAACTCTTTTCTTTCCAACTTGGCTTTGGTATGTGTGTGTGTGTGTGTGTGTGTGTGTGTGTGTGTGTATGCACACATGAAAATCGATGGTAACTTTTTCACTGGCATTATTTTATTTTTTTTTTTCCTTGTTTATACCACTTGGGACTCTGCATGAAAAAATGCTTGGATAATTATGTGACACGGAGAACAGTGCTTACCTCGGGCTTCCCTCTGAGGCTCTTATGCTAGCATTCTTCAGGTTCGCCAGAGCAGTTGATTCATGCAATTGATCTGATCTCTATTGGTCAATGAAACTGGCCCAGAGGTTTTTCCCAGAAGATTCGTCTGACAACATAGAGGCATAACAGAAAGGGCAATGTGTTAAGAAATAGAATAGATGATGTGTTTCAGGTGAAATGATTGTCACTGCCTGTTATGCCTTTCTTATCTTGGGATATTTTCTTAGAGTGAATTTTCCCCCTAAAAGATTGCTTTGAGCCAGAACTGTTATAGAGAAAAGAACCTTGGATGATATTCTCTACCTACTACTTGTCTCCAACAGTAAAACAGTGATGATGTTCAGATGACAATTGACTGAAATGGAAGCAAACGAAAATTCTGCATGTGATAACAGTTAAATCACTAAGGAACACTATCACAACACCCTTGAAATCATGAAAGAGGAGTATATCAGGGAATAAAAAAAAAAAAACAGGGAACAGTCTAGGTATTTATTTCACATTGTCGTTGTCCTGCCTCTGCATACATTTTCTTTACTTCATATTCCCTTTCCTACCAGTACTGCTGCCAGCACTATCCCTATTGCAACTTCAATACCGTTTCCCTTACACCTCCACTGCGACCACCACACATCATCATAACCATTGCCGCCACCATCAAAGTGTCCACCAAGCCTGCCCCTTCTAACTCCATCTATGCTACCTCCCCACCCCCACCTCCAATGTCACCCCTTGTCAACCATCATGACTTACTAGTTCCCACCTGATCACCACCCTGACCTCACTTCTGAAGAACGAGTCCTATGAACACTGCATGGGATGGAATTCATGAGGTCTGATCCACACACTGTTTACAGTGGGGCAGAAGAGACCTAATGTTTATTTTCTTTGGGGACCACAGTGATCATACTTTTGTCTTTCCTTAGGCCAAGTCTTCCACAACAAAAACTTCTAATAAGCAGGGATGTTCCAGAGCCTTCCTACCTGCTTTGTATTTCTGTCTCTGGAGGCAGCTACCCAGGGCACTCATCCACTGTGCCCCTGCTCTGCCTTATTCTCTTCACAGGTTTCCAGACTGAAAGTCTGGTCTGTTCAAAATAAAATCAAAGCTTTGGTGAAGCAGCAGTATCAAAGGTTTCTCCTTTTGCCTGTGGTAGTACCTATATTTGTAATTTTCAAATGTTTGATAGGAAAAGCATGTAAATCTGCACAATGCACCCTCATTTCTACAGGAAGCGGTGCTTGTCCCATAAGGAAGTAGAGGTCAGAAGACTTAGGGCCTGGCTTATTGCGCTTTCACATCTTCACTTTTTCTGAAAAATGTCAGATCATTTTCTCAACAATCATAGCACAACAGTTTCATCCCCTCAACCCTACAGACTTCACCTCTTCCCATTCCTACCAGAACAGACTTCAAGATTTTTTCTTCTGTTGTAAGGGTTCCAAGAGGAAAAGCTGAGTAACTTTCAAAAAAATGAAATAAAAGACCACTTCCCTGCTTTTGAAAGTACAATGGCCAGTTCTGTAGTTTCAAAACAAGGAAATTCCCACTTGGCTGATCTCAAGGAAGAAATCTGCTGGTGCCCCTCTGACAGCTTTAGGATGGGGTGTCTACTCTGATCATCCATGCTGAACGATATGCACACAGCACACAGCATGCAGTGCATCACCCATTCAGAAACAGGCCTTATGAAAGTATTTCTGTGCAGGGAGGGAGACAGGCACCTGAGTTCTCTTACTGTGCCTGTGCTATGATCGTAATTCACATCATCTGAGTTCTAATCACAACAATCCTTCAAGTGACCTTCACCTTGTACATAAAAAAATAAAACATCTATTAATGCTGAGCAAATACTCTAGGTTAATAATGGTATACAATTTACTACCAATAATTGTAAAATAAAGAAATGCATGTGCACAAAGGAAGGACATATGTGAACTGTTTTAGACATATATGACTTTAATCATCTTCTTTCTCTACTTATGACAGGGTCTCCAGGGCCTACAAGGGTCTCACTGCATAGATTGGACTTGTAGTGATCCTCCTGTTTACAGCCTCCCAATACTGAGATTACAGGCCTGTGCCACCCCATCCAGTCCCAATCATCTCCGGGGTTGGGGCTAGCAAAGTAGGCCCTGTGATAGAACTCCCTGCCCCTGCTCTGCCTAAGGGGGATTTTTAATGCGCTGAGCTATTTGGTCAGCCCTATGACTTGTAACAGAGCCATGAACTTGCTATATGAAGTCTGAGGACTTGGTTAATCTGTGTTTTTTATTTATCATTAAAGCAGGGGTGAAATATTTCAATTATAGACAATATCTTCACAGTTCTTGGGACCCCTTTAGTAAATGGTAAGCCTTTTTCTCTGTGTCTTCAGTTTCTTCACAACAACCCTGAGACTAAGACGATTGTTGGTTGAAATTGACTATACTGCTGGATCCACAGGATTCATTCCAAGAGTTCAAGCCCTGTTCCTTGATTCGCACTACAAATCACTGTGAAAGACACAACCACCTGATCCTGCAGCACTCTGCATCTTTAATGCACACACTTGTTTTGTAAGTGTCTTAGACAGAAGCATTACATCTACTGAGTTAACTTCCACCCCCCCCCCATTACAAAGTTTTGGGAAGGGAAAGGAGGGGAAACTATTGCAGTGGGAGGAGCCCACTGCAATAGTCTTTCTTTGTAGGTATTACTAAATACAGATTCCTTGTTAGGACTGTCACTCTTGTGTATGACACAGCTCATTAAGTCAGGAAGTGGCTGAGGCTGAGATGCAGCTTCTAGACATCCTCCTTCATCTTACTAGAGTGCTGAGATTACAGACCTTGAGGGAAGGAAGAGCCAGGTCATAGCAATGAAAAATCACATATGCTTTGAGGTTGTAGGTGTATCTGTGATTGAATGTCGGTGTAGCAGATGTGAGATCATGGGTTTGATTCCCAGCAAAACACACACACACACACACACACACACACACACACACACACACACACACACACACACACAGTCAGTGATGGTTTACAGCGGTGATTTTTCAGTGATATGACTTTTTTTAGTTGGCAGTGAGTTGATGTCTTTATTTTGGAAAGTAGGAATATGTTTAGAGCCATTTTGTAAGGGATTCCATGTCTTTATTAGAAAAGAACTATACTGAAATTGTTTATCAAAATGACAGAAGAAAGCACCCCCACAACTCCAGACGGTCTGGCATTTTGGTGTTGATCAAGGAGTGTCTTGAGGCAAGTCTTCCTTGTTTTCTCTGTTATCAAAACTCTTTTTCATTTGAATTTTTCCAATGTCCTTAGAATTTTTTTTTATTTCTACATTCAAAAAAGAGAGAACAGATGAGGACTGTGTAATTTCCCTCTTTTTTGCATCTTATTTTCTTCTGTATCTCTCTAACTTCATTTGTTTCCTCCAGAGCAACATAGGATGAATGCGATACATAATATAAAATATTTAAATACCTTCAAATTTTATTTTATTTTTTTATTTTTGATACAGGGTCTTGTTATGCAGTTTGAACTCTAGTGATTTGCCTGCCTCAGCCTCTCCGGGTTGGGATGACAAGTGTGCACCACCACCCCTGGCTCCAGGGCTGGCACAAAATGTGGTAACTAGGATTGAACTTGGGTCCTTGTGCTTGCCCGGCAAGCACTCATATTTCAAATAAGTAAAAATAAGTAGGTAGAATGAATACTGATGTCACTTTATGTAAACCTATGTTTCCAAAACATTGCCATTTTTTTGGTGGAACCAGGGATTGAACTCAGATCCTTTGTGCTTGCCAGGGAAGCACTTACTCCACTGAGCCATCTCCTGGGATCCAAACATTGCCATTTTGACATCTAGGAGCACATCTGAGATTTCAGTAGCCACATAGAGTGGTAAACACATAATCAACAAGCTCAAAAGGCCACACAGTGGTTATTTGGATACCAGGTCATCACTGAATTTTTTCCGTAAAACAGAAAAAGAGGAAAAGAGAGAAGGGTTGATGCCGATGGCAGAGGTTAGGCTCTGTGTCAGGAGCCTTCTTATTTTATTCTTCTTCACTTTGTGGACATACAGTACTCCAGGATAAGATCTCAGCATAGCTTTAGTCCTTCCGTAATCTTTTCCACTACAGTTACTGCTGTCCAGTTTGAGCAGAGGACAGAGCCCATCTCAGAGGAGCTGGCCCATGCTCTGTAGCCAGGGACTTTGGACATGACCAACTGAAGAGGCCGGGCAGGGGTCCTTAGACTGGGGTGGGGTTGGGGGTGGGGGAGAAAGCAAGACAGTAGGAAGTGGCAAGCTTGAAGAGCAGCTTCTCTCTGCCTGCTGCTCCCTGTTGCTGCAATGGTAGACGGATATTATCTTCTAGCTCCTATCTTCCAAAGGGATGGTGCTGGCTGGTGGGTGGGTCAAAGAGGAGAGAGAAGGGAGAGTCTTTTATGAGCATTTTCAATTCATCACATTTAAGTCGGAATTGTAGCGTATTCTATTTTGGAAGTTGATCAAGAATTACTGTATTTAAGATAGTCATTTATCCTAGGACTACCTCAGAAACTAAAATATGTCTAGGACTAAGCCAACAGTTTGTTTGTAAGAATGGACAGGAAGTAGCTCCTGTTCTTCACTCTGTTACACTGGCCAGAAAGTAGAGTGGTCTCCTCAAGCTGAAATTTGCCAAGAAAGCTGTGTTGTCTTGAGGTTCCCATTGTACATGTCTTGTTTCTCCTCAAATACAGTACATTTGTTCAGTTGCCTTTCAGAAGCATTCATACCTAAATGAACAAAATGTATAGGAATACCATTCCATAGCTGAGCTTGCACTGCCTAATAGTGACATGTCAGAAGACGCTGCTAAACAGGAGCTGCATCCAAGGGGACAGATGCGTTTAGTACAACATTTATATTGTTATTATATCTAAGAGCAATTGATGTACACAGCCTGGTGCTCCCAGGCTGACAATTAGAAGTCAAATATCTCTCACTTGTCTTGAGGTTGCCGGCCAGTTGAATTTGAGAAGATTCCGATTCAGAAACTTGTTTCATGATTCCTGAACAATCAAACACTCTTACATTCTTAGTTTTCTCTCCCCTAAGACCCATCATTTTGCCTAGTTAGATATTTGTTGGGGAAAAATGAAATAAAGAAGCTATCTCTGGAAAGGAATCTCCTCAAAGGTATTTGGTTTTTTGAAAATAAATATAAATCATTCTCAGAATAAAAGCCGAAAAAGTGTATTCACTGGCTATGTAGAACAGAATCCCGTCAGCTTATGAGCCCTGACTCCTACACACCAAAGGACATCATCTCCAACTAGTGCCTACCTCGTGCGCACAACTGCGCTGCAGTCCTGCTGGCCCGCCAGTATGCTCTTCCCTTAAATGCTGCCTTATTTATTTTTGCATTGCAGGGATAAAATAACCGGCATGCATAATGTAAAGGAGGGAAGGTTTATTTTATAGAGGTTTCTGTCCATAGTCAGCTGCCTTTGAGGCCGGTGGCATGGCAGAAGGCCTGGCAGAGAATCATTGCCCACAGGATAGCAGGGGGAGGCAGAAATCAATGGAGGCAAGAGATGCGGAAGTAGTTCCCCAAGGCCACGCCCCTGTGACCACCTCCTGCAACTGAGCTTCTCTGCCTAACAGAACATTTAGCAGCCAACTCATTTGTGGACACATCATTGATGAGCATGTATCTCCACCATCCAGTCACCTCCCACATGTCCTACCTATAATCAAACAGGTATTTGGGGGGAACATCTAGATATAACCCATCACTAAGTCTTACACTGACCCTTGATCTTTAAAAGGTGTATTTTTCTCCTCACTACTGGATTGAACTCTAGGGCTTTGTTCTAAGCCACGTTCCTAGCCCTTTTTACTTTTCATTTTGCATTAAGTCTTGCTAAGTCACTCAACTGCCTGCACATAGTGCAAATTTAGGCCTGACTCTGTCTTCTAGATTGTTGATACTGCAATTTTTTCCCCTGTAACTAAAAGTCAAATTAGCTTTTCTATAAAAGGCAGATAGTTAAGGTTTTGACTTTTAAGGACCTTGTGGCTTCTGTTGTAACAACTCAGCTTTTTCATTATAGTGGAAAAATCACCCATGGTCAAAGTATGAATGAGGGAGGAGGGGAGAAATGGCTCAGTGGAATAAGTGCTTCCCTGGCAAGTGCAAGGTCTTGAGTTCAAACCCCGGTTCTGCCAAAAGAAACCCAAAATTGTATGACTGAACCCCTACTGACAATATACAAATGAGCATGATACTGTTTCAGTAAAAACTTATTTATAAAACTGATCACAAGCTGTTTAGTTCATGGACTGAAATGTTTAGTGATCACTCAGTTGTCCTGGTAATTTTGCTCTCATCTCTAGTAAATCAGACCATTTTGATGAGTCTACTGAAAGGCTCTCTGTGACATTTCTCGGTCAAACTGTCTTATTTTATTATTTTATGAGTAGTTGTTTATTTATATTTGGTTATATCAGAAATGAAATTTAGAGGAGTTTTCCTGAGCTACAGCCCAGTCCTATTGCCCTCTGTGTTTCTTTTTTTTTTTTAACTTTTAAAATTTGGGACAAGTTCTCATTAAGTTCACTAAGTTGCCCTGGCTGTTTGCCCTGCAAGCCTCTTGCATCAGCTTCCCAGAGTGCTGGGATTGCAGTGCACGGCAGCATGTGCAGCTCCTGGTGTTTCTTTATGTCTTTAATAATCTAAGCTATTCACTTGTTTATTTTTCATACATAAGCATTTTCTGTGCTCTTATAATCTCAGTTTGTAGAGAATGGCCTGAAAGAGGGTAAGTGATAGATTCTCAAAAATTTGTTTCACACACAAAAAATTTAGCCAAAATGTTACATTCACAAATGGAAAATTCCAAATTTAGTGATAGGAAGTCAAACTCCTTTGAAGAAGATCAGGGATGAACAAGGAAAAGTTCAACAAATTATGAATTGTTACATATATATTATTTTTACTAACAAAATTTCTAAATATTCTTACTGTATCAAATAGAGTAATGTTTTATAGTGGGCTAGTGAGTGTATTATAAGCTATTAATCTTTTTTTTTTTTTTTTTTTCGGAACAGGGGATTGAATTCAGGCCCTTGCACTTGCCAGGGAAGTACTTATTCCATTGAACCATCTCCCCAGCCCCATGAATCTTTTTTTAAAGCTATAAAATAAATACTATAGGGCCTGAGGAGATAGTTCAGCAGTTTAAGCATCTGCCTGGTACACCCAAGGATGTGGGTTCGATCCCCAGTACCCCTACTGTGCTGCCTCAAAATTTGGCATGCAATCTGGTATGGTGGCACATGCCTATAATCCCAGCACAGGGGAGGCTGAGACAGGAAGATCACAGAAGTCCAAGCTGTGTAGCAAGACCTTGTGCCAAATAAATAAGTAAATAAGTACTATAGCCAATACAGTATCAATGAAAGGCATAAATAAATATAACTCATTAGTAGGCTGTGTGCTCTGAAATAGTTTTTGATGAAAATTTTAAAGTCTGATTTTAATAAACTAGATAATCCATTCCCCATGTTATTAGTCAACATTGTCAGATGCCAATTATATCTCTGTGCAGTGGATATTGGGAACGCTGGAAAGAAAGGTAGTCTATGCCTTTCATATTATAAAGAGTGGTTGTGTAATGAGTGATAAACAAAGATTTAATAAGAAACAATAGAAGAGTATCAGCCTGTGTCCTGGCAAAAAACAAATGCTCATGCTCCAGAATTTAAGTGGAGACAGTAATAAGGTTATGACAATACTATATGCAAAGATGAGGCAGAGGCCTCCTCTGGGAATTGTGAAGCACTCTGCACTAAAAAACAGTTGGAAGCCATTCTAGTCCTTGGCCAGAGGAGTTAGAGAAGAAAATAATGTCCATTATGAACTAAGGCCTACAGAGGCCAGCAAATAGGAACTTTGTGAGCAGAGAGATGTAGCACTTACTAGAATCTCTGCCAGGCAACATTTCTATCCTTCCCCTTCTCTTAATGCAATAAGTTAGAGGGTATGAAAGCAGGTTTATAAAGCCCATAGAAGTCATGCTTTCTGGACACCACTGAGGGCTAAGAAATATATCTGGCAATAGAAGCTGGGGAGAGCAAAAGGAAATGATTATCAGAATAAGAGAGGGATAACCAAGTTATAGAATATTGGGTTATCATTCTAGAGTTACTTCATTGATTGTATATATTTTTCAGTATAGAAATGCAAAAGAAAAAAGTTTTTTTTCAGAACCAGGGATTAAACTCAGGCTCTTTGCTTGTCAGGCAGGAGCTTATTCTACTGAGCTTTTAGAGGTATGTTTATTTAATATTTAAGGAAGTGATCAAGGGAGGTGCAGAAGTTACTGGCACAGTTGAAATCATTCAAACTAATCCATATGGTATAATTTAGAGTCTCGAGAAATTAGAAAACATCCTTCCATCTTGTTTCCCTAAGAAGAAATACTCAGAATGGAGGACAATATTTTTCCTGAGAACAAGAAACAATAGAATAAAATCTTCCTTCACCAACAGTGCTGAAGCCTCATTACTGTGTGTTGTAGAAAAGGAGAATCTGAGCTACTGATCACAGAGGCTGACCACTGACGAGCAGTAGCACTTCTTACTTTCTTTCCGTTCTTTTTCCTTTCTTTTTATTGATGTTTGTTAACAGTAAAATTAAATCTCTCTTAAGTGAGGACAAAAATTATATATATTTTGTATAGGGCCTGCTCTAGGCTCTATTACAGATCATGGAAACTAGTATCACACAACTTTGCTCTTGACAAAAAGTCACTTTAACATATTGGAATAAATATGTTTTAGATTCAGCTCTTTCTGTTTTACATGTCTTGTGATTTTCTGGAAGACACATACCATTGCTACTTCTATGAATGTTTTATGCCATTTGAATTTATCTTTCCTCCCCACCCTTTGGCATCCATTTCCACGCCAGGGCCATTCCTTAATAAGTGCAGCAAACTTGATCAAACAACTATATCTGGATGATCTTTCCAAATAAACAGTTCCTTTGTGGATTTTTGCACAATATGGATTCACTGGTCAGTTGCTGGAAGGAAGGAAATGGGATACTTAATAATACCATGGGGATTTTAGGAGCATAATTTTGACAGCGAAACGTTTATACTTTGTTAATTTTCATAGTTCTTAATTGATCTAAATAATTTATTGAGAGACTCTTTCATTTCAAATTTCACTGAGATATTTTTGCAGTGCTGTGGATTGAACCCAGGTCTGTGCACATACCAGGCAAACACAATACCATTTAACTACCTACCCAGTCATAAGCTCTTTAAAATTTTATTTATTGATTGATTTAGTTAGTTAGTTAGTTAGCTAGTTAGTTAGTAAGTACAGGGTCTTATTATGCATCTTGGACTCACAGTGATCCTCCTGTTTCACTCTCCTCAGTGCTGGGATTGTAGGCCTGCACCACCATGCATGCTTTAAGCAATCAGGTCAGCATGCCTGGGGTTCCAGTGATAACATGGCTTCCATACTGGTGCTCAAACCTGGGTCCTTGCACTTGCCAGGCAGGTGCTTAGACCACCAAGCTATCTCCCCAGCCCCACAAATTCTTTTTAATAGAGAACTTTAGAAAAAACAGGACCCTACATGAAATAATTTTATTTGGTATTTCTGTGAAACTCAAGCTGATTGCAATGTCATTCTAATGGTCATCTGTGGTCCTCAGTGGTCTTATGCATGAAGTGAGAAGGAAGGGCAAAGTGGGCCCTGGAGTCTTCTACATTTTACAGACTCTGATTATGAGTCTATACTATCCCAAGAAATATTATGAAAATGATCCAACACTTATAAAGAAATATTTCACATTGGAATCATGAATCCACATCAGTTAGGCTTTGGGATTTTTAATTTTGGAAGCAGATGTTTGATCACTTGTTTAAAACCTGTGTGAAAAGTCCAGTCTCACCATAGGAAAGCTCAAAATATTCTTAACCATTGATGTCAATTATATAATTTTCTAGACCTGGCAATTTGATCTCAATTCACTCATAGCATATTTGAAGGTCTTTTCTCTTTGTGACCATCTATCACAGTTCCAAATGCTCCCCTCCTGGGGACCCATTTGTTATTAAACCAAGAAGCACAGTGTGGCATCCAAATTGAAGCTCCCTGTGAGCAGCGGTTGCATTTGTACCTCTGGAAAAGGTTAAAAAAAAAAATACTGTTGTCTAGTATTATCGTAGGAAAGGCCCTTTTTCTAAGAATGATGGTTTGGAATGTAAATGAATTCAATAATCTATGAATAATAGAGGTATGCTATACTGCTTTGACCTTTTCAACATTTGGTAATTTCAATTGAGTTACCATTTGGAGCCTGTTCTACTTAACAGCTCTATTACCTGGTGAGAAAGAGAAAGGCTAGCCAAATTTTGCAAACATATTCTGTTTGAGGCAGGAGTGGAGTGAGTTGCCATGTGCCAAAGAGACCCTGGGCATTTCATAGAAGCTTTGTTGTATAGTACTTGTCTTGGTTACTTTTCTATCATTGCTGGGACAAAATGCCTAACACCAAAAATTAAGAAAGCAAAAGTATACGTAGCTCAGAGTTAGTGGAGGTTTCAGTCCATATGTGGCTGGCTCAAAGGTAGAGTGGGACATGGCAGACGGCAGTAGTTCATGGGGGCAGAAAACAGCAAAGAGCCAAGCGAGGAGCAGCAGCTGCAGCAGCTGGCAAGCCTCTCTCGCTTCCTTATGTTGTTCACTGCCTCAGGGTAACTGTAGCACTCACACCCATATTCCCAGCATTGGATTATGAATTAATCTCAAACTCTAGAAATTTCCTCAGTGCTTTAGGGGGACAACTAGACACATATCCTAACCATGTTTAAAGCACCCCTGTGAGATGACGTGATTCTCACAATTTGCAGATGGAGGGCTGGGGAGATGGCTCAGTGGAATAAGTGCTTCCCTGAAAAGTGCAAGGGCCTGAGTTCAATCCCCGGCTCCACCAAAAAAAAAAAAAAAAATCTATAACTATCTGATTATTAGGGCTGGGGAGATGGCTCAGTGGAATATGCGCTTCCCTGGCAAGTGCAAGGGCCTGAGTTCAATCCCGAGTTCCACCAAAAAAGAAAAAGAAAAACAAAACAACTTGCAGATGGAGCTGAAGCCCATGTAGTTGAACACAATGCTTCACACTTCAGAAAGAGAAACAGCACCAAACCTGGGATTATATGATTCCAATGTCCATGCACTTTTCAATATGTTAGTCTTTTCTTAAATTCATTTTTAATTAAAAAGGTAAAATAGCAATTAAACAGTTTCAAGACAGGTTAGTAGAATGGTTACAATAATTAATACATTGCATATCATTGTCTTTGCAGTAGTTATTCAGAGGACAAGATGCAGATGTGATGTCTTGTCTATACACTATTAATACAAACTTATTCTAAATGAACTCAGAGAAAGTAGCTCTATATCTATCCTAACTCTATTGTGTATACATATTTTTTTCTCTCCTTCTGTTCACAACAAAATGGTCCTTTACACCTTTGTGAGGTTAGTAACACATGACACTAGTGACTGATAAGTAACATTAACTAGACAGGATGTCTTAAATTTTTGAAACTTATATGTATATCTTACAAATACACATATGAGGCACCCTAAAATGTTGTCTTATTCCAGATGGTATTTTGGGCACTACCATCTATTAAACATCAGTTAATAGTTATAAGGCCAGATAATCTATGCCTGCAAAAGAAAGTGATGAGCAAGACCAAAATCTCCACCTCCAGGAAAATCACTTGAGTCAGAGTCACAGAAACACAGAGGCAATGTTGAATCATCCACAGCGAAATGATCTGAGTTCTTATCAAAGTTTACTACTCATGAATAATGAAAAAATAGTATAATGGGATTCTAGGGTTTGTTTTTTTTTAAAGGAATAGTGAATGAAGACCAACCCAGTAAAAACTATAATACTTCAAGGACTAACACCTTCCAACACAAATGCTATGTATGGCTAGACAGCAGGAAATGGAAATGTCCCTTCTCTCTCTCCCTTGATGGCACCTCCATTTGGCTGAATCCCATAATCCCAATGCTCAAGGATCTGCCTTTAAGGACTCAGAGTAGAACCAAAAAGGATAGGAAATGAATAGAGAAAAATATGTGGAGTTATTGAAAAGAAAGCCTTCCAAAACCAAAGGATTGTGTATCAGAAACAGAGTTCCTTATTTACTTTCCAAACACACTCTGGAGTCATTTTTCCCATTAGTACATGTTTGAGTATATAAAGGTCACATTTATCATGAGGAATTTGTACTTGTGCATAACACATCTTAATTACCCTTTATCCCTTTTCCCTCTCCTCCCTCCATACTTCCTGCCCTCCCTATTTGCTAAAGTTCTATTTCAATTCTTCTCCATTCATCTTTGTTTCTTTAAGTCCCCCTTCCCTTTACTATCTTCCCCTATATATACAATGAAGTTTACTCTGCCATAAAGAAGGATATACTTGAGGCATTTTTAGGTAAGTGGATGTGCCTAGAATTCATAATCTTATGTGAAATAAATCAGACACACAAGATAAAATAGTGCATTATTTCTTTTGTGTAAGTAATTCAAAGTATAAATAAGGAGCAGTGTAGAGATTAGATAAAAGGAAGTAGGAAGCACTGTGTCAAATGAGAAAGGGAGCTACCTAGTGTTTTTAATTGATTTTTTTTCCAAATTCTGCACATCAGAAATTTCAGTGGAGTTTTATTTTTTATTATTTATTTATTTAGGGGAGGGTCTATAAGGTTTTCAGGGTCTTACTACAAAATCAGACTCATAGTGATCTGCCTGTTTACAGCCCCCCAAGTCCCCTACAGGCACAAGCAACCACACCCAGCACACCCCTGGGGATGGGCCAGCATGGCAGTCCCAGGGGTCAAACCTGCAGTCCCTGTGCCTACTTGCAGGTGCTTTAATCTGCTGAGCCATTAGGCTGGCCCTTCAGTGGAATTTTAAATACAGCAACTTTAGTGTGGAATGTTGATGTGATGGAATTCTACCAGAGATAACAAGATGAGTTCATATCGATCTACACTATGTCCTGGGTGCTAAGAGAAAAATGAAGGGAATAGTTCTCTTCCTCATTTTGGTGTGTAGATCTTAATCTTATACTCCTCTTCAATTGCTGAGATAATAGCATGTAAGTGACAATGAATTCCTAAGTAATATGGAGGGCTGTTTGCCTTTGAAGAATGATACTGACAGGCCATCAGAAATGAAGATGTAATTTCAGAATGACTACAGTAATGAGGGATCTTTGTTGGCTTCAAACTTGATTCAGTTCTCCAGAAGAGGAAAGATAGTCCATGCTCTCTCTGTGTGACACTTAGGCAAAGGTTGTTTCAGTTAAGTCTTAAGAATCAATGCATTTAGAAATATTTGGTCATTTGTGACTTTTAATTCATTATTTTAAGTTATGTAGTATTTTAAAAATTAGTCATATATAAATAAGCTTACTTGGCTATTGACCAGTGGAAAGCGTAAAAGAAAACTGTTATTCATAGGAATAATGTTGCAAAAGCATTAGTAGTTTAAAAAATGTAAATTCTTGTATTAGAAATCTCTTTTAGCATTTGTAAATCCAAGTGCCAGTGAAATATATAAAAATAATTTCTTTAATAACATTTCAGTGGGCCAAGGAAAAAATAGCTTTGCCTCCTATTATTGTCTATAATAGAAATTCTGCTATAAACAGAGGCATGTTCTAATAATTCGCAATATTAAATTGCGGTAACCCCTGAAAAGGTGTCCTCTGACAAAGTACACTGAATGCAGCTTTTAGTCTGATTTCATTCAACAGGATTCATTAAAAATATTCTTTAGACAGTTAATGCTATAGAAGACAGAAAGGCTATCCTAATGTCAACTGTGAAGAGAAATGCATTTATCAAGAACCCCAGAGAACTGTGCTTCTCAGAATCATGTATGCTAGCATCAAATCCATTGGTGTCTTCCCAACAAACTGCTGGGGAGATTTCATTTCTCCATCTTCAAAGCCTTTTATCACAGAATGTAACATGTTTACCTTTTAGGAGTGTCACAGGAGCAGGAGGTGCTTATGGCAATCATTTATTTGTAAGGTTTTTCTTCTGTTTTGCATTTTGCATTTTAGGGAAAGGTCTACAGGGTGCTCAGGGTCTCACTACTGGATTGGATTCTCAGTGATCTGCCTGTTCACAGCCTCCCAAGAGCTGGGATTACAGGCTCACACCACTACGTCCAGTCCCAATTGCTGTTTCAGTGTGCCCCTGAGGTAGGGCCAACATGGCAGGCCTGGGGATCAAACCCCATATCCCTGCATCTGCTTGCAGGCGCTTTAATCTGCTGAGTTATTTGGCCGGCCCTGTTTGTACCTTGATGAGGGGAGATACATGCTCCCTTTTATGGCTCTGAATGTATGTGGGTGAACTGTGCTTCTCGTACCTCTGTGTGCTGGCTCCTGGAGGTTTGGCCAACAGACACTCAGGCTCAGCACCTCAGCAGGCATCTTTTCTCCAATCACACATGTGGCTGCACTTGGCTCTTTCTGAGTTATGAAATATTTCCTGTACATAAAGAAGTTACCTTTCTTGCTTCTTTCCCAAGGAACTATAAGCTTCTTTACAATTTATATTCATAGTTATAAATAAAACTTGTAATTATATTTTGTGTAAAGGATAGTTTATTGAAGCATAATTTAAACTTTATATTGTCCATCCTAAACATACAGCCAGAATTTGAGATAAATACATGTACTTAGCTGAGTGGTATTTACCCTCTTTCACAGGTGTGACTCTGGAGGAACACATGTAATCAGTACAGTGACTTTGAAGTATTCCATGCTACTTTGATCCATTCACATGAAGCATTGGGCAGCCTAAACAACAGGGGTTGTAGAAAGATGAAATACATAAAATGGATCCATTTCTACTGGTAGAAAAGAGAGGTGATTAATGGTGTGACAAAGAAATGGTCATGATGTTTTTATTTCCTATAAAACTGTTTTCAGCTTCACATTAGAAATTACTCTTTCTCTCCAAAAGCATAATGTGGAAGCCACAGTCCCATACCTTCAGGACTCCAGACAAACTGGAAATGAGTAGATCAAAAGTTCTTTCATACAAAATAGAAAAGAAACATTTCCACTGAATAGTTATCGGCCACCTAAGCAAAATCTAGGGGGAAAAACTGTTGTTAAAACAGTGCCCAAGATAGAAACTTTGTGAAATTGAAGAAAGGTACTGAGCAGTATTAAGCATCACACATATGGATCAGTTATGGGTGCAATCATTCCAGTAAAATAGGAGGACTTAGGCAAAAAAAATAGTATTTTTTACACAAACATTATAAATACATATCATATGAAATTTTTATAGAAACTGAAAACAATTTAATACTGTGTTGCTAAATAGTTCCTGAATTTTAATAGGTGTATGAAATATTGAAATATAGACATCTGCATTGTGGGGTGAAAAGCTGTCCAGGAATAAGTCCACTGCACCAGCACCCCTGCACATGTGTCTCACAAGATGCATGCATGTCGGACATAAACTGATAAATTTTATGATTCCTGGAAAGGGTAGCTTAGGGAAAAGGAGTCTCTTTCAGAAATTTGTCTTAACATATTTGATTCACACCACAAACAAATCTAATTAAGTTAAATGTGTTTTAGAAGGGGTAAGTTTATTTTCACTGAACTGATTTAAATTAAATATAAAATGAATAAGCAAATATATGGAGTCATCAAAAATGGGACTGAGAAGAGGTTGAGGAAAACACAAGATATTAAATCCTTATACATGAATTTATAGATATTACTCTGGCTCTAAAGTGATTGTAAAGCTAAGAAGTGCTACTCAGACATACAGTAACCAGGATGTGGTGATCAGAAGATACCACAAATTACTGCCATGAGACTGGACCTGCTCAATCATACTTAATGCCAGTCAGGCAATAGATGCTTTATGTAAAATAATTCAGCAGTGTTATAGCTATCAATGCTTTACAAAGGAAGAAGACAATCACAGGGCCTCATTTGTTGTTGAATACAGCAAATAAGTTGTGACATTAATTTATTGGCCATAGTTAGTAGAGACGAAGCCTGGATATTCCATTATGGCTAACAGCCATCACACTGATGAACAATAGTGTATGTCTGGTAAAATGACAAATCTACGCCATAGCCAGATACCCAGAACTCTCTTTGGAGGTCTCTAAGCATAGAAGTTTTTTTTTTGTTGTTGTTCTTTTTTTTTTTTTTTTTTTTTTTTTCTTGTAGAAGGACACCTTGTTTTGCCTGAATGGTGTGGGTGGGGCAGCAAGAGACAGAGAGGTGGCGTGGACAGCTGCGTCAAGACACCTAAGTGCTGTCCGGTCCCATTTCCTAGGAGCCTTTCTGCTTCCAAGATGTTAACATAGTTATATCACTTCTTGTGCCAAAAGTGTTTTCAGATATGAATAAAATATTTTACTTCAAGCTTCAACATTTTTCTCTTTTTCATAGTAATATAAACAGTTTTTATGCACTATACACATGTAATGCTTTTTTTCTGACTGTCTAGGAAATACTGCACTTGTTTATTTATGGGCTTGCTTTTGTCATAATCAAAAGGAAATTTTCCTTTCCTATTTACTTTGACATTTCAATGGCTGTATGTTCTTTTTTGGGGGAGAGGTGACAATTCTATAAGCAGTTCTTTCAGAGACAACAGAAAGAAATCCTGGGGAATGGTGTTATTTTCACCTCTGGTAATAGGCAGGTTGTCTGAAAAGGCTAGCTATGTAGAAAATTTTAATGCAAAAGGATAGAACTCAACTTTGTATATGTCAGCCTTTCATATCTGTGGGTTCAATACCTGTGTACTCAACCAATCATGTTATGAAAGTATTCAAAGCCTGGGGCTATAGGCAAGTAGTAAGGCAATTACCCAGCATGTACTAGGAGGCCCTGTGTTCAAGCCCAAGCACAGAAAAAAAACTGCATCAGATGGGCCATATAAAATCATTCTATTGCTATCATTGTTCCTTAAACAAAACAGGCTAACAACTATTTACATAACTCTTACATGGCATTAAGTATTACAGATAAAATAGGGAAGATTTAAAATATACAGGAGGATGTGACTAGATATATATGTAAACATAGCTCCATTTCATATGAAGGATTAAACATCTATCCATTTTAGCATCCTGGGATTTTCTTCAAAGTGGTCCTCTGTGTGTACTAAAGGATGACTCTATTAATATCATTAAACGTGATTAGTCATCATTATTTATGTTAGCACTTATTTCTGTTGCCACTACCCATAGGAAAATCAATACACTGAAATAAACATATGCATTAGCATATATCTAAGCCCTTTCATATATATGTATACAGACAAATGTAAAGTCCAAATAGAAGGTAAGGGGAAGAAAATAAAATACATATTTTCACATAAAATGAGCTTATTAGCATATTTTCAATGGGAGTAAAAAGCTAAGTGATGTCCAGTCTTTGTTTTCTCTTTTCCCCTCAGAGATCTTATGTTTCAAAGGAGGAGACAAAGTAGGAATAAAATTCACTGAATAGTGCTCCCAGTGAACAAGGAGCTCAATGGAAATATGCAAAAAATGAGTTTGTAACAGCAGTATTTACTGTCTTATGTGCTACAAATGAACAACAAAATGGAAAAGCTAGAAGGGCCAGAGCGATAGGTCAGCAGACTACGTGCATGATTAGGCAAGCATAGTGACCGGGGTTTGATCACCAACACCAGAGGCCACATTGGCTTTGCCCATGGGTGAACTGAGCGGGCCACCAAGACCAAGTGTGATGGAGCACGCCTATAATCCCCTGGCTAGGGAGGCTGAAAACAGAAGGATCACTATGAATGTGAGCTGCAAAGTGATATCCTGCACATAAATTAAGGAAGGAAGGAAGGAAGGAAAGAAGGAAGAGGAAGAGGAGTGAAGGAAGAAAGGAAAGGAAAGGAAAGGAAAGGAAAGGAAAGGAAAGGAAAGAAAAGGAAAGGAAAGGAAAGGAAAGGAAAGGAAAGGAAAGGAAAGGAAAGGAAAGGAAAGGAAAGGAAAGGAAAGGAAAGGAAAGGAAACCTAAAAACAGTCTGAAGCTACCAGATCCACAGATACCAAGCTGGGACTGCTGGCCAGGAGGAGGATGGGGTACAGAGGAGGGGGGAGTGGGGGAGGGGGAGGATGGGGAAGAGTTTGGGGGAGGGATTCAGGTGAAGCTGGAACTATCTATAGTAGGGATAGAGGCTGAGTAGAGACAGAGAAGGAAATGACTTATTTACTTTCTATAAAAACACCCGCAAATAATCTGATATATAAACGATGTGCAATAAGAAAAATGCAAAGTGCAGAGTAGGGGGTAAGGGAAGTAAAATTGATCAAGATGAAGTATGCATATGCATCAATTCCCCAAGAGGACTGCGATCACTGTGTATCACATACACCAACAATAAAATAATTACATATAAAAGAGAAAAAGTAAGTAGTACGTATGAATGCAACAGGGGCCCTAATGGGTGGAAGAAAACCCTGCAATTCCTTGTATGCAAATGGATCAAATATTAATGACCATAGCCATTTACAAGTTGATATATGGGGTTTTGTTTGGAGAAAGTCAAAATAGGAGTCATTTTAAATAAATACGTTTATTTCATTCACAAGTATCAATAATTTTCAAATGCTCTGCAATGGCTGAGGTGTTAGGTAATGCTTAAAAGATCTGTCGACAATACTTTTAAAGAAATACGTAGTCTCTACATTATCTCATTCTTTTTACCACTCCTGCATCTAAGTAGCATGCTTGTTTCAAGCTACCACGGAGACCTGCCTGAAATCCATCTGATTTCGTCCATCCCTGCTTCTGCTGACCTTTGGCTTCCTCATTGAAATGCTCATGGTACCTGCTGAAAAGGCTACCTGTGTTGTTGCCCACTTCTTTTAACAAACTTCTGGTCCCTGGGTTCTGCCTGGTATCAATGCCATATTCCCCCATGTAGTATATCTAAACTTCCTTCCTCTTCCCCTACTTCCTCCCTAGTTCTTCCTCCCATTGGAACATTTTCTTACTATTTCACAATATCTATCATACATTTTAATCTAAATTTACACTTCAGTTTCTCACACAAGAAAAAAGTGAGATATTTACATACATGTGTCCAAATTATCTTACGTAAGAGTATTGTCTCAGCTGCATCCATTTACCTAGAAATTTCTCAAGTTTATGCTTCTTTAATGATGAGTAGTGCTCCATTATACCGAAGGACCACATCTTTTTATTGATTGATGGTCATTTTGATTGTTTTCAAGATTAAGCTGAATAACAAATTGTGCTGCAGCAAACATGGGTGCACATATATCTCTGTGGTATGATGTTTTCAATTCTGGGAAGATATCCAAAAGGGACAAGCTGAGTGAAATAGAACCTCTAATTCTAGTTTTCTGAGGATGTTCCACATATTTCCACAATGGTTGCACCAGCCTACAGTCCCATCAACATCAAAAAAGGGTTCCTTTTACTCCACAAGCCCACCAGCATTTGTTGTTGATTTCTTGATAACACCCATTCTTTTAAGAGTGAGATGGAATCTCAGCATTGTTTTAATTTGCATGTCTCCAATGACCATTGATTTTGAACATTGTTCATTTATTTATTTTCCATTTGTAATTTTTTAAATTAAATTTATGTATTTGTTACACGCTCTAAATATGTAGCTCAAACTCGTAGTGATCCTCCTGTTTTCAGCCTCCCCAGTGCTGGGATTACAGGCATCTATCACATGCCCAGTCTCCGTGGCTGGCTCAGCACGCCCCAGGGGTGGCCTGGTGCTGCATGTGCTGCCAGAAACTGAACCAGGGTCCATAGTCTTGCCTAAGCAGGTGCTTAGTACCCAGAGTTATCTTACTGTCCCTTTATATCATTTCAGAATGCAATCTTTATTACTTATTATTTTTTTAGTTCTATTTTTTGCTTTGTCCCACCTACTTCTGAATATTTTGTTTATATTTATCTGTATATCTTTGTTCTGTATAATGGTTACTTTTGTTATGAGAAGTTGGAATTTTTACACAATCCTCTTTAATGTCATTTTCTGTCTTACCCATCCTACTCATCTCTTCCTGATCCTTCCATGTTGGACCAATTCCCATTTCCAAATCCTCTATTCCATTTTTTTCTTCCAACTCTTTCTTGTCAGTTCCTTCTCTCCCCCTTCTTCCTGCATCTCCTGTTCCCTTCCCATTTGCACAAATGGCACTGCGTTCCTCTTCTAAATGCCAGAAACACTCTGAATAAGTGCCAATATGAGCGTGACCATGGCCACTGCATAGTCCCAAGGATTTCACAAAGCGCCCACAGCTCCTATGTAGCGATCCATTCCTACACTTTTTTTTTTTTTTGTCAGAATGCACCTTTTTTTTTTTTTTTTTTTTTTTTTTTGTTTTCACATGCATTAATTGTACATCTTTACAGAGTGCCATGAGATAATTTGCTACACATGTGCAACACATACTGTTCAAGGCAGGTTAAGTAAAATTCTATTTCTCATACATTTATCATTTCTTTGTGCTATACATACTATTGCTTTTTATTGCAAGCCTTCAAGCTCTGACTCTTAGTTCTTAGTAATAAACTGAATTCACCTTAGTGCACTGTTAGGCACTAGAACTTATTCCTGTGGACTGTATTTTGGCCCCTGTTATCCAAACTTTCCAACTTCCTTTATTAATCAACTCTGGGTTTTGAAACTCCTGTTTTGCAAAACGACTTTCAGCTTTTTTCAATTTCTTAATCCCAATGGGTATTTTTCTGTATTAATTGTACATCTGCATTAATTGTACAGAGTGCCTTGGACAATTTGTTACACATGTGCAATGCATATTGTTCAAATCAGGATAAGTAAAATTCTATCTTCTCATACATTTATCATTTCTTTGTGCTATACATATTGCTTTTTAATGCAAGTCTTGCTTTTTCACAATGAAAATGTTTTATATGGTTTCCTTATGATGCCTAACATAAAACCAGTTTTGCCAAGTTCACATAGTGACTCAAATAACATAAGCAACTGATTAATCCAAATGTGTTAATCACTTTTAAATGGATAATTAGCTTATCATTTAAAAAATTCACTAACAAACATTCAAGCTACCTGTGCAGTGTACAGTGTAAATAATTTTTAGTGAAAAGTTTTGTATTTATGCTGCAGTGGGATACATATATATTTATGCAAAACATTTCTACTATATTTTCATAGATCATTAAAATATATATAACATTACTGATGGGTCGTTTCTATGTGGTAGTAGAAAGATGGAAAAATTAAAAAAAATACTTTTTTTAATGAATATAGGATGTAAATGTCTTACTACATAGATCAGACTAGTGATTCTCCTGTTTTCAACCTCCTAAGTGCTGGGATTAAAGGTGTGTGCCACCTCACCCAGTCTCAATAACCTGTTCAGCATGCCCCAGGGGTAAGGTCCTAACTGCATGCCAGGAATCAAATCTGGTCTGTTGTGCTCTGCCAAAGTATACACTTTAGTCCTCTGACCTATTTGGCTGGCCCTTAAAAAGCACTCATTTTAAGCATCTCATTTCGCTTTCCTGAACTTTTATACTAAAAGTTCTTCAATAAGATTTTTTGTTCATTTGTTTGTTTTTGATGCCTGAAATCAAATGTGGAACCTTGCATTTGTGAGAGGAGCTTATGCCACTAAGCTATCTCTCCAGCCCAGGACATAACTTTAAATGTAGCTTTTCCTTCTACGATTTCATATATTTGTATCTCATATTTCACCACAGGGAATGTTTGTAATATGGGTTTAGAGTGAGAAACAAGTCAAATATTGAAAATTCCAGTATATTTCACATTTATAAACACAGCTACCAAATTGAAAATTAGCTTTAGGTTTTTATAAGCTAGTACTAACTTTAAAATGTAGTGCTTTTTTGAAAGCAAATAGTGTGGAAAATAATTTTCAGAACTGTATTATTGATTTAGGGGGAGGGAATTTCTAGCCAAAAAGTTATATATCTAACTTAATTTTTAAGGTACACTGCTTATTCTTTATCTGTGCTGTCATTATTTTTTGTTTGCTTGTTGGCTTGTTTTTGTTTTTTCTCTGTATGTTTTTAGGGAAGGGTCTACAGGATATTCAGAGTCTTACTTCTAGATGGGCTCATAGTGATCAGCCTGCTTACAGCCTCCCAAGAGCTGGGATTACAGGTATGCACCACGCACATAGTCTCAATTGCCATCTCAGTGTGCCCTGGGGGCAGGGTTAGGACTGCAGGCTGGGACATTGAGTCCCTAACCCCTGTTCCTGCTTGCAGGTATTTTAATCAACTGAGCTATTTGGCAGGCCCTTGGTTGTCATTTCAAGGGGGTTCAAAATGCAAGCTTAAAGAGGAAATGAATTTTTGAAAAAGAGAAATTATTCACAAGACATAAAGAATTATATATATTGCACATAATTTGTAAAATCTTAAGCTCACCAAAACAAAAGATCAAAATTTTACCTAATGAAATTACAAAGTTGCAGAGTACACTGTTACAAAATTCCGCAGATGTTCTTCAAACTGTTTGTCAGGAAAAGACTAATGAAGAAATGGTTATATGTGTAGATAAGGTTTAGTTTTTCTTTCTCTCTACTTATGGAAAGACAGGGATGCTTAAACAAACAAGTGATATAGGTACACAAGATTGGTCAAGTAATTAAGCATTAATGTACTTTGGTTAAATTTACTTTGATGAGTTATTCCTCAAATTTCTCTCATTTATCAGGTTAGCTGGGTTTTGGGTCATGCAATATACAAAGCATTCATGGTGGAACACCTTAAAGTCACATTTTACTTCACTATTAAATTAAAATCACATAAATGTGTGTTTGTAAACAATCTGTGACTTTCTCGGTTCTTTATGAGTGTAAATGTGAAGAGTGCTTTCTACAAATCTTAATTGTTTCTTGTCCTTTTATATTTTAGTTTGTTTTAAAGAGAGTATAATAACAACTGATAAGATATTAGAAGCAGAACACATTTAGAAGAGCAAAATAAGAGGTATTCAACTGTGATTTTTGTATTGCACATTTCTGTCTTCTCCAAAGTTGCCCAGATTACAGATGTTAGGGTGTTAAAGTGAATGTTTTAAATATTATGTGCTCTGCCTCCTATCTAAACACATGATTTTACTTACCATTTTTCGTTTTTCTCAGCATATAAATTATTTAAGAATCTTATTTGAACACATTTAAATGAATGACATCCTTGGTTAAATTTACTTTGTATTTCTCTATTTTCTCTCATTTGTCAGGTTAGCTGGGTTTTGGGTCAGGCAATATACAAAGCATTCATGGTGGAGCACCTTAAAGAAGCATTTTACTTCACTATTAAATTAAAATCACATAAGTGTGTGTTTGTAAACAATCTGTGACTTTCTCAGATCTTTATGAAGAGTAAATGTGAAGAGTGCTTTCTACAACTTTTTCAGTGCTTAAGAGAAGAGTCATTTTTCTGGAAAAAGAATCTAGAAAACATGTTTCAAGGTGCCATACTACATATTCCTAAAATATAAAGATTATCAGTCATAGCAGAAATGTAACAAGCAATAGCTCATATTACTTTTCCTGAATAAAGTTAAGTGGACAATGCAGAAAATAAATTTATCCTTAACTTCATCCTCTTTGGATTGATGTAAAAAAGTAAGCATTCACATATATGATTTACTACCTATAGGCAAATATTATTCTCTATTTGCACAGACATCTAAAAACAGAGACATCTGAATGCATTTAGAGACAGGTGAATGGGTAAGCAGATGGAAATGAAGTAGTCTGAAATAGTCTAGAAATCTCCTAGCAAAAAAAGTGGCAACATGAATCAGAGCTAATTACATGTTTCTGTTTCTAATTTTTTCTAAAATGAATAAAATTCACATTTTTGAGGTTGTTTAAATATAGTAGTGAAGTCTATTTCTTAGCCTTGTGAAGAAAAGTTTTCATGCTAGTCCTTTAGTTTTATTTATCAATACCCTTTTTAAAAGTGTGTTTAGTACAGGGCCTACAGGTTCTCACTAGACAGATCAGACTCATGGTGATTCTCCTGTTTTCAGTGTCCCAAGTGCTGTATCATAGGCATGTGCCACCATGCCCAATCTCAATCTCTATCTCTGTGTACCCCCGGGGCAGGGCAGGGTATTGAGACCTGGCCATTGTGCTCTGCCTAAGAAGGCATTTCAGTCTGCTGAGCTATCTATCTGGCTGGTCCTTAATGCCATTTTATTTTATTTATTTATTTATTGCAGAACCAGGAATTGAACTCAGGCCCTTGTACTTGCCAGGCAAGCACTTTATTCTACTTAGCCATCTCCCCAGCCCCTCAATGCCATTTTAATTTGTCAAAATTTTATAACATTACTTTGACTCCATGATTTAATCAGCCATTGAAATGAACTTTAGGTTTCAAGATATCATAGAATCACTAATTTATAATGTAAGGGATATACATATATGTTTCAAATAAGTTAAATTTTCCTTTAAAAATTGTAGCATTTAAGACAAAAATTATGCTTTAAATTTTTCAAAATTTTAACTTAATTATCCAATATTTCTAAGGTTTTTCTTATTCACTTTTTCTTGGGAAAAATTAATTTTTTTCTTTTTGATACTAAAACATTTTACTCAGCCATGAGACCTAAATCTAAAGACGACTTCAAGCAATGTCCAAGAACAAAAGTGGAAAGTATGCTTTCTTAAAGAATACTCGGGCACATTGTTTGACACCACGCATTGGTTGCCCACAGTGTTCTCCTCACAATGGAGAGCTCCAAGTTGCCTCCTCACACTACCAGCTGATACCGCTAGGCTTCAGTTTCCTTCATGATGAGAATGATAATCATTACCTATTTCATTGTGCTACTCTGATGATTGCATAAATAGATGCTCCGTATAACACATTTCTCCCAGAATCTACTGCCGAGCAAATGTTCAGTTGATGGTATCTAAGTTGAGCAATAGGCAGACAGGAATCAACAGCATTAGAATGACAAATCACATGTGTTATAGGAGTCCGCAGTCCTGAAGTCCCAATGGCACGTATTGGTGCTTCAGCACTGGTTATTTACCTAAAACTACTTTTCCAAAGCATAAGGCTCTGTAAAATTTTTGCTAGGATATTCATAAAAGGAATGACCTAACTGGATAGTGGATGTTTAACTTTTTTAATTTATTTATTTATTTTATTTACCTGGTACAGGATCTCACTATGCAGATCAGACTCGGAGTATCCTCTTGCCTCAGCTTTCCCAGGGGTGGGATTGCAGGTGTTCACCACCATGCCCACACTCAGCTCAGAGCGCCCGGGGGCAAGTCCAGTGTCACTCATGGTGCCCGGGATTGAACCTGGTCCTTGCCGTCACAGGCACTTAGTCCACCAAGCTATCTCTTCAGCCCCAGTGCTTTACTTTAAAATAACAACAACAAACCCAGTATTTTCATGAAAGATACATTGCCATAAATCACTCTAAAAATATACTTCCTCCATTCAAAGGCACTTATCCCACCCATCTTACTTTCTGAAACTGTCCTGGAAGTCCTTTTTCCCACAGTGTCTGTAGTTGTGCTGCCATCCCTGCTTTGATAGCCTGCGTGACTTTGTGATGTTGACCTTTCATGGTCACTTTGATTGCTGGGAAAAGTCCATACTTGCCCTGAATGGTACCTGATCAGGTAAGTGAGTTGGATGGCGGCACAAGGCAAAGTTTGTACCACCTTGTGTTTTCATTTTAGAACACTTAACAGCAGTGTTCACCATGTATTTAAAATTTTCCTTACATTTCTTTCAGGTATGAATGACGTTTTCCAGAACGTCTTTAAAAGTGGCACAAGTAATAGGATAACTGAGTTTGGGGCTAGGGAAAGTGTTTTGGCGAGTGTTCATCTCAATGAATCTCTTATTGTGATAAATATATTTCATTTCAGCATTCACTGTATATTTTAATCATATCTAAATGTGCATTTCCATGTACATACACATGATCACAGAAATGATGTATCTGATATTATCCTTGTATTAGGTTTTAACCAAATGACATTAATAACAAAATAAACATGTGCTCTTTTTACTCCTTTAGCTGAGTTCCTTTCAGCACATTCTGAATTTTCTAGTAGCGAGCTGATCACTTTCTTCATAGATCCATCTAATCAGTTCGTTTTGGTGGGGCCGAGTACATTCTTATTGGAGCTCTGGGTTTTGTTTCCTGGTCACTAAAAGAACACGAGATAAAAGCCAACTCCAGAATCACCTGTGAAAATTCTTGTCAATCAGACAAATATTGGATCTACCCTTTTCTCAGATTTTTAAACTCTAGGAGAAAAGACAACTGTGATCCTTATCACTGAATCCACAGTCCTAGAAAACTACATAATTATTACACAGTTGAATGATACAGCACCTGATTAAACATATCTTTACTATGGGATCAGATGTTTAAGAGAAAAGCATCTAGACTGACTGAATAGCAGTATTCTTTCTTGAGCTTTAGCTCTTTTTGCACCCTTTAAGTAGAAAGAAATCTATGTGCTGGCATGCACATTGCGCTTCATTGGTGCTAGTTCTAGTATTTGTGTACCTGTAGTATTCTTCTTCCCCCAACCCATACCTTTTCTCTTACCCTCTGGAAACTCCATGTAAAACAAGCTCAAATACCAACTCTTCCATAAACAATTTCCTCAATCTCCACCTAGACATTTCTCCTTTGCCTTTCATAGTGCTTTAGGTACCCTGTGATAAGTTAGTTTATAACTAATGCTGTTTTGTAGTTATCCAGTTGCTCTTCTTAGGGCAACATCCTTGAAATGGTTAATTGAGAGACAAAAAGTGTTTCCAAAAAAATGGTAAAACACATGAATGGATTTCAATAATTTGAGGAGTTCACTTAGTAATCTAATTGCTTTTGAATAATAAAAGTCTTTTTTCTGGAGCTAAAAGTGAAGTAAAGACTTGAAAAATAGAGAAATTTAGGATCCACTCAATAGGTATATGATAGTCAGTTAAGGCTTGTTTATACTGTGCTATCAAATCCATTGCCAATTAATATTCCCCAAGGAGTATCTTTCCTAAATTATTAGAGTTAACAGTATTACTTTGATCTTCTACTAAATAAAGTATTCATCGCTTTCTCACTCTCTGTTTCCTCCTTCCTTACTGCTAGGCCCCTGAAATGCCATCACATATTTCAGAGTAGAAGATAACAGCACCCAGTAAAAAACTGATGATATCAATTTTTATTTTGGTCAATATAACAAAAACAATGCTGTGATAGAAAACAGCTTTTAAAATTTTACTCACATAACAAAGTAGAGGTTATTTTGTTTTTTTACTAATGCTAGTTCAATATGAGTGAGTCAAGTGGCCCTCCTCCACCTTGCCCTGTGTTTCTGAAAACTGAGTTTGTGGGAAGCACATGGGGCAAGAGAGAATTGGAAGATTTCCTGGAGACCTGTGGGCATGAACTGTGACATTCATCCTAAGGAGAAGTGGAGAGACATAGACACTTACTAAGGAATACAATCTCTTCTGTTAGCTTCTGTGACATTAGGAATTCACCTGAAACAAGTTTGTTTTTAAAATAGTAAAATATCCAGCTTCCAACAACTACTCCCAGATATATGCATGTGTGCACATGTGTGCGCGCGCACACACACACACACACACACACACACACACACACACACCACTCAGCCACTCAGTCAGAGCTCTGGGTTAAGCCAGAAGATGTTGAAAGCAAAAGATGGTTATTATCGCCATCATCCTTGGAGCTAATCATATCAGATCTCTTCAGGGTCTTGGAATTTGTCCTGTGGGCCAGTGGGAACTGTCGCAAGATTCCCCTCTCTGGGTTTTGGAAGTGAATATCTTTTCTTCTGCACTGTTAGTGTTTCCTATGTCTCTTTGTGAAGATATAACTTTGAGTTTTAATGGCCTGGACAATATTTTTATTAATGTAAAATATATTTAGAATCAATCTCTGTATTTTAGTGTTATGACAGATATTGTAATGTCTTGAACATAATCTCTAATAACAGAATTTTGACAAGTATTCTTTGAAAATTGACCTCATAATTAGCAGGGATACTGCTTTATTTCATTGCAACTTAATTGACCCTTACTTATCTTTGCAATTCTTTCTGGGATGGCTGAATTTAATAATCTATCTTACCACCTGGGGGATATCCAAGTAAATAGCAATTAAATACATTCTAGTTAAATAATGTGGGTTAAAAATACATATGAATTAGAGAATTTCTTTTCTGTGACCTTATAGAACATCTGGACTGATAATCAGATAAGTCTACAAAAGATGTCATAGATAGTGTTAGCAATTTAGGAGATTTGATGTAGCTAAACAATCACAGTAGGGGAGAACTACTTCCATGGGTTACTCTGTCCATCAATTTCTGTTACTGATCATAAATGACATGTATTAAGGCAAAAATAATGTGAGCTCTTGAAGAATAATTGTTGCCCATTGGAAAGAAAAATGGAGCCAAGAAAAAAGCTGAACTTTGTCCATTTAGTGATTTTGTTAATAAACTAAAAATCCTTTTCGCGTCTTCCAAATAAATTCTGACACTTGGCAATTGTCATCCATATTCTTAGTTCTAAAGCTCCCTTAATCTGTCATTATGTAATTTTATTTCTTAAGTTACCTCTTCTTTTGTTGTTCATGTTTATTCTCCTCTCTTTGTACTCTATCGATTGACAGGAAGTCAATTTTATAACTGAAAAAAGAGAACAATTTGAAAGGGGTAAAGTTCTTATTTATAGTAGACATTTCAGAATAAAAGTTGTAAAACTCTAATCAATTTTAAAAGGCTCAAAGAGCATGAAAATGTAAGAATTGCCTTTAATAACCTATTGCATAACACTAGGTCTCAGAGCTGATGGTGGAAAAATAATCAGGACACTTTTATACATAAAATCAGGAAAAACTAGAAGTCCTCAAAGCATTTCAGGGTATAAGATTTTCTCTGTAATTTTATGTAAAGCTGAATTTGGTAAATATATTTTCCTCCATAAGGGTTCCCTTTAGAGCCACACATAAACCTGCTAAACCACAAACAAATGTCTACCTGAGTAAGTCAGTACTCAGACCCACTTTTAATGAGTTTTTTTTGAAATATTTATAAGGTGTACCTTAAAATGGTCCCTTTAAGAGTACTTAGGGCTGGGGTAGAAGTAGGGAGTACAATTGTTTGATTCCGCATCATTTTCTCCTGGCTGGGAAGACTGTAAGAACAAAGGATGAAAGGCAGAAGACACAGGATAACAAAATGCCAACCAGAAAACCCAGTGCCTGAGTAAAGGTGATAGACATGTTGACCAAGTGATGTTAGGTTTGGCCAGTGGTCTTGAATAGGTGTGGGGCTTTAGCCACAGAGCTAGGGGCATCTTTCAGAATATTCTGACTCTGTGGTCTATACTTTTTTATTATGCTCCTCAACTGCCAGATAAATAATTCTCAAATTTTAAAATAAAACAAATTCCTCACAACTTAATGAAATATGTCACACTCCTTCTCTTTGAAATGGAGAAACACAGATGGGTATTCCATTGTCATTCAAAAATTGTAGGTGTATGAATTCATCAGTGTAATCCAATACAGTCCAGTAGTCCATAATAGTAGAAGTTATCCACAGGAATGGCAATGTCAGAAGTTGTTGACTTGAGCCTTTTATTGCTCAGCATAGTAATATGGCTTTACTTTTTATACCTTTTGTTTATGCATTTCTGCTGGATGATTTGAAACTGTCTTATTGATATTTCTTTCTCAAAAAAATTAATAAAAAAATAAAACAAAGAAACAGTAAGAGAAGGGCTTGAATATTTAACAACCAGCATACAAAGTTTTTAGTTAGTAGTTTAATCCCACAGAGCTTGTCATTCTGTTTAGTTAGAGGTTTCCTGTGGTATTCTGTCCTCTGTTTGATGTCAGCTGTCATAAGGTATTCATATGTTATCTGTTCTTCCCAACTAACCAACAAAAAATGGGGATTCATATCATAGCTCTATAAAACTACCTTTTTGATGTTTATAATTTCATTGTGGCTTTCCCTCTGAACTTTACAAATATGCCCTTTCATTATGATTAGAATTTGGAGAGGGATTCTTCTTATCCCCATCTTCAACAGATACATAGGCATAAACTTTCACTCTCGTGTGCACAAATACATTAAGCAGATAAGCTACTGTATGAGACTGGAATTATAGTTCATGTCTATTTCTAAAAACCTCTCTGAGTTGAACACACAAGCACCAGAGACTGTAGCAATTTTTTGATGTGTATTATATGTATGAATCACATTGAATTTAAGCAAGTGTTTATTATGAAAATAATTTTTATTAACCAACTGACAATCAAGTAAGGAAGAGGCAATCTTTTTGAAACAGTTTTGTGACTGAATTGGATTTCTGATTTTTCTATCATATTGATTTGTAGACGTGTTGTCAGGTTAAGTAGTGAGATTCCCATAACACAAAATTGGGCAAATTAGATTGCTGATCGCATAAGGCCAGCAGAAGCTAAACAAACAACAAACTGATATCAACTAAGATGGTAAAATAGGGAGTCTATACAACCTGTTAACAGTGACATTGGAGGTTTGAGGTAAGAGTGTTGGGTTGAAACCGAGAGCCTCCAAGAAAAATTAATGTGGGGATGACCCAATCAATAAAGATACCTCAAGGACATTAGGTTCAGCAAATTACACTGTGAGATTTCATTTGTATAAGCTTCTTCAGTATAGATTAAGTGCCTCCCACGAAGAGAGTCTTTAGCCTCTTTCTAGGAGTGATCCAAAGCCTCTTTCTAGGAGTGAAGAAAAATTGATGTATCAGACAAGTTAATAGACCTACCATTGAATTAAGAATGAATGAGGGCCAGGAATACAACTCAGGAGCACAATAACTGCCTGGCAAAAGAGGGGTTCTGAGTTCGATTCTTGGTAGAAAATAAAAGAATGAATGGTATAGAGTGAAAGAGCGTAAAATATGAACATGGAAAGTATGGACAAGGGGCTACAAAGAAGTCTGTGTAATTTAAGAGGTTCTTGACTTTGTGGTTTGCTTAGGGTAAAGAAAACTTAGATAAATGGACAGAATTGGAAGGCGCATGTATGTGGTGGCACACTATGCTTACTCCAAGGTTTACTCCACGGGAGTAAGGCTTACTCCAAGGTTCAGAAAGTGAAGGCCATGTCACTCGACAATCAGGCACTGCATGACAGCTCCACTAGAGGTGCTGTATGTTACCTATTGTTAACAAGTTTGCTTTTGCATGTGGAAGGAAACAGTTAAATTGTGTGCAGGCCACAGTGGAAAGCATGATTTTCCTGAACATAACATATACAGTTACCATAATGAGGACAAGTTTTATAAGTAGTGAGAACTGAGTTTCAAGGAGGAGTAGATGTATTAGTAATAGAAGAGATTGGGGTAGTTTGAACAACAGTTATATTTTATGTTTAGGTAAAGATATTTATTTATTTATTTATTTATTTTAGGAGCAAGGAATTGAACTCAGATCCTTATGCTTGCTAGGCAGATGCTGTGCCACTGAGCTACACCCTGCATGTTAAGATAATTTATTTTTCTTCCTGAAAATACTAGTGAATAGAACAGGTACGATGGAGCCAAAGACACCTTGGTATCAATTTCAACAACTGGCCCAGAAGGGATGCTGGGGAGTATCTGTCTATCTGTCTGTCTGTCTGTCTGTCTGTCTGTCTGTCTGTCTGTCTATCTATCTATCTATCTATCTATCTATCTATCTATCTATCTATCTATCTATTATTTATCCATTGATTTATCTATATATCTAATCTTTCTGTATGATTAATAAATTAAATGGTAACTACTCATAATAACATTCATGAGAGCACACATATCAGGACACATAAAAACAGAATAGCCTTACCTTAGAAAGAAAAGTACTGCAGGGATTATGGAAAACCATTATTTGTTTGTTATTCAAGACTTGTGACTATGTATTTGGAGACGAATCACAGCATTTCCATAATTACTAGTAAATCCACATAATTGGATAAAAGGGCCATTTTATCTTGTAATTTAATTTGTTCAAAGAGTCAAAGAGGTTCAGTAACTTGTAATTCTAAGCAGTATGCATGACTGCTAAACACATAAAATAGCACAAGCATCTCTTAATGTAGACTCTAGATTGATAGAAATGAAGATAATTCTTCATGGATAAAGAAAAAGGCCACTGGAAACTTAGTGACCTTTGGAGACTAGACATGGGGCAAAGGAAGGGAGAGGAGATGGCATAGAGACACCACACAGAGGAAAGATGGGGCCCTCAAAGTGACACACCCAGTAAACAGAAAGCTTGAGCAACTCTGCCCATTGTCATGAGAATGATGGCTATGTCTAGACAGGGTGAGGAACAACAGTGAAAAACCACTAAAACTTGCGTAGAGGTAGTGCCACAAACATGTCCTCATAGCGTTTTTCCACTTGAGTTGCACCAAACCCTTTCATAGATCTAATTCTCCAAGATTAGTAGTGACCTTGAAAGCAATTACAGGACTTAAAAAGCCAAGACTTTTGCCCAAACCAATGCAAAAGCTCATTGGAGGAACAAAGTCTAATTTATAGGTTCTCACATTTCTATCCTTAGTCCTTTGGAGAAATAATTCAGGTATGTTTTAAGAATTGCTATTCTAATTCCTTATCTTCTTTGCAATAATGCATAAGATACTTGGTTCCTGCCTTCAAGTGATATGATTGCTTAACAAAATAAAGAAATAGTTAGAAGTGGTCAGAATATGCAGAGATTTACTGAACATCAAAAAAAGCAATTTCCTTCTAGTCACTACTTATTTTTAGAATGTGTCCTTAAATTTCTATGTTTGTCATTATGTTTCACAAAGCTTATCTAGATTGACCTTTACTATCCTTTTTTAACATCTTAAAAGCTTCAATCATATCTCTGCTCTTCAATGTCTTTTCTTCATCTATTGTAATCTCAGTTTTTCTAGTGCTCAGAGGTAATATAGCCTCCTTTCCATTTATCATTCTGGTCCCTTCTGCCTCCTCAATGTCTTTCCTGTGACATTATTCCTTTCCCTACTGAGGAGATTGTCTCAAATGGTAAGTCACTGAGTGCATTTAATCAGCTACCATTACAGTGTCTGGCATTCTAAGACATGTTTGTAGCCTATTTCATAAATTTATTGTTCTTAAAAGGAAACCTAATTTTACAATGAAACTACCCAATCCCCTTTTCATCAAAAACCAAGGTAAAATATGTCTTTGGTGTAAACAATCCTGTTCAGCTGCTGCAATCTAATTGGACTTAGCTTATACTTTACACTCTCCCAATGCATTCCTCTTGTATTTACTATTATAGTGGATAGAGCTTTGATCCCTCTCCAGCCCCCTTGTGCCCCTATTGCTTTGTTCTGCCTTCACTCCTAAGGTAAGCACATTCCAGTGGCCCTCACTGGTGGCTCCTCACTGCTCCTGGTACATGTCGCACAGTCTTGGCATAGCTCTTGTGGCCTTTGCACTTGCCTCTTGGTGCACATCTAAGATGGTGATAGATGCTCAGCTGCTGATGCTTCCTTAGGGCTAACAGCTGCACCCCAGGTTATAGAACACATGACAGGAGCCAAAGTGAGAACTCATTACTCTGTTCCCCTATAATTTCTGTTTTAATGAGAAATAAACAACCAATAAAACCAATGGCATGGAATTTCAAAATAAGATAATAGAAAAAAAAGAATGGCTGATATATTGCAATTTGTTATGTTGTTTGATCAATTTTGCACACCTATATCTTTAATCTGAGAAGTTACTTTGAAGGTAACCCCATTATTTTTTTAAATTAAGCCAAAAGCTTTAAACTATAGTTGCTTCTGATATTTATGCCTAGTATGAAAGCATCGTCTTTTTTTTGATAAGTTTTATAGATTTGCTTTTCTGTAGAACTAAGAACTACATTTTCAGGATGTTTTCATGTATTTGCATAATGTTTTGAAAAGATCAACTTTAAAATGTAGTAAAGCTGCAGAGGGATATATGGTACTTTTAAAAGCTGGGTTTTGCAGGGTCTAAGAATATCTAGCATTATTAAGTTGAATAATGCTAAATCATCAAGCAGAATTTCTACTTTTCTATTTCTGGTATGTCCATGGTCTCTATCAACTTGTGGATTTAGGTTGTTAAACATTTACTAGTAATTATGTATTTATATACATGTTTAAGCAATAGGAGTAGTGCTCCATCATATACAATTCTAGTTATTTGTCTATGGTCCACTATGAACTATTCATAATTTTTACACTGTACACCATCTTGAGCGGTGCACTGAGATGCACAGCGCTTCTTCCTGCTTTCTCGCACCAGAGATGCGAGTCATCACTCTTTCCTCCGTATTCGCGCCGTATGCACTACCTGCTTGTTAATCAGCAGGCCTCTTGCTTGTCAGATCGACTGCCACAGGGCACAGTGTTAGTGTCCAAGCAAACTAGAGTAGCAGGATACTGAGCAGGCACGATGACTGTGCCAGTCATTTCACTTTGTTTTATCAAGTAGGCTTTGCTCACTCTCCCTCCGTCAGTAAGCAGGAAATGAACAGAGTACACTGAGATGTTCTGAAAAGGAGACCATGTAAGCACAAACAGGAAAACACATTATTATAGTTAAATCCATCTTATTGTTGTTAATCTCTTGTTGTGGCTACTTTGTAAATTAAAGCTTATGATGGGTATGCATGTTTAGCAAAAACCCCTATATATAAGGTTTAATGCCATTTGTGACTTAAAGCATTCCCTAGAGACTGTGTGACTCCCCCCTACCCCAACAGAAGAAGGCCAGGCACTCTGTCAGGGAGCAGATGTGAGACACATTGTGTGTACAGGCTGGCTGGGAGGGAACACCAGGATCACATTCACTGGGTCACAGACCAAGTTCTGTGCTACATCTATCACATGAGGATTCATGGTAGAATGTGCATAAAATAGAATCACATTCAAATTTTCTTATAATAACCTTGGAGAAAAATAATATTTTGCTTACTTTAAATGAAGTAAAATTTATTTTAGGGGGCAAATAAATTCAAAAGGCAGATTCAAACCAGGCGTAGCACTCACACGGAAAGAACTGCACCTCCGCAGAGGATGCTACCTGAAGAGCCCACAGGCCCTAGTACCTTGATCAGTTAATCAACCTAAATTAATCTCCACCTTCTTCCTAATGAAGTGCCTTATGATCAACTTAATGAAAGTGAGAATAGCAGAAAGAAAATGATTAATACTCACTGCATAGTAATTTAAAAATGTGTGTATGTGCATACAGACTCTACATAGACACTCTCTAGAATTTTCACTGGATTTTCTTGTGAATCTGAAAGTGCTCTACACTTGTTAAAGTAACTTTTTGAAAGTTGAGTATTCTTCGAAATTTTTTAACTCACAATGCAAAGATCTTATCATCCACCCCCAGTCCAATCCATCTTGGGGAACCAGGGAAGGCCACCAGTACCAGGCCTGAGAGGCAAACAATTCTGACAATGCTGGACTTGTTTCTAGCAGGCTCCTCCTGAGTGTCACCTCACATTGCTGATGATATGTGAGCAGCAAAATGAAGTGCGGCCGCCTGGCAGGCAGAGGTGTGGAGAGGATCTTTGGACTGACAAGAAGTGTGAAAGATCTAGCAAGTGAAACACGGACAATTACTTCTAAATGGACAATTTTGGCAGACAGCATGTTTTTTCCCTGTTTTTCACTCTTTTCTTAAAGAAGGGCTAGTGGCTCATAGTTTAAGGTGTCAGAAGAATAGAGACCATGTAGACCTGTTTATTTCTCTAGCTGAGACTGCAGAGTCACCCACACTGAACCTGAGTATATGACAGTCTTTTTTTTTTTAATCAAGACATCTTTCTTCTAACTCAGTGCAGAAATTGCATTCATACACAAATATAGTTCTATATGTTGGATTTCGCCAAGGTCAAACTTAAGCAAAAGTTACACAATGTAACTAAAATGGGTTTCATTGCAAAAAGTGTTGTACTAGCAATTTTAACATATTTTGTCTTAGGCATAATACACCTTTGATACTGTGGCAGTAGATTAGTCACTATTTTGAAAAGAAAGTTTTATAATATTTTTTGACTTGAATTGAATATAACATGTTTCTTGTTTCACTGACACATCACCTTTAGAAAACCAAAATATCAAGCCAAGATGTTTATGAATTTATACACTCATTAATTATTCAAAAATATTCTACAGGAAAGTTATGAGGATCTATTTGATTATTAAAAGTGGGAAATATGTGTTTTTAAGAAACAAAAGTTTTTTTTTTTTTTTAATGTATTTGATACAGGGTCTACTTGCAGCTCCGGCTCCTAATGATCCTCCTGTTTCAGCCTCCCCAGCACTGGGATTATGAGCATGGTGGTGGATCAGTTCCCCACGGGGGCAGGGCTAGCAGGTCTCGTGGTGCCAGGGATTAAACTCCCATCCCTGTCCTTGCCTAAGCAGGTGCTCAGTCCTCTGAACTGTCTCACTGGCCCTAAAAACAAAAGTATTCCTCAATTACACAATCATATGCTGAAGTCCATGGTGGAATAATTGATAGAAAACTTAATTTTACACCATTTTTCCCTTCTCTTCCACATCTGAGACCTGAATAGTTGAAGTGAAGTTTTGTTATTTCATAAAATAAGGTCTATAATCAAATTTTATTTTTTTTCCATTTTAACATTAGAATTTAAAGTTGTGCAAAGAATTAAAGAACTAAAATATAACATAAAACTGTCCAAAGTACTGTTCTGCTGCATTCCTTTCAGCACCAGAAAGAATCTGGGTATAGTTCCAAAATCTTAGTATGCAGTCCCTTCCAGTGCCTGTGGTCTGGAAAGCTTCAACTCCTCTCCTACCTAGCACACTCAATGCTAGAACTCTGTTAACACACCAGTTGTATGAACCTCTTTACTCCCCGTTTTCCTAGAATTCTGTCTGGGTCAGAACAATGCCTCACTCTCTCTATGCCATCTGCAGATGAAATACCCCATCTTTTTTGTTCATTGTTATCATTGATCATCAAACCATTTAATTGGTGAGTCCCTGACAATTGCACAATTTTATTTAGCTTATCCATCGCTGTAATTCCAACCCTTATGACAACGTTGAATGAGTGATGGAAAATATCTTGAGAAAGACTGTCTTAATGAATGAAAAAAGCAAACGCAGCTCATCTATCTGTCTGTCTGTCTATCTGTCTATCTATCTAAAATCATGTGAGTGCATCCAGGAGTATCCTTTGTCATGCATGAAACAAGCAATGAGGTCTTTCACTCCGCTGGTTTGCTTTTAGTAGTCATAAATAAAGTTGATCTGCACATAAGTTATCTCCTTGGGCTGAAGGTGCTTTTCCATGTTAGAACATGTTTTTCTATTGCAAACAAGGTATAAGTACCACAAATAAGATATCTCTTTCTGACATTACAATAATTGTGCCTCCTTTCCGTAAAGTCATCAGTTTCAATAGCTACAATACACAAAGTAAATGAAAAATCAATTTGAAAATGGGGGCTGGAGAGATATCTCGGTGGTCTAAGCTCCTGCCTGCCAAGAGGAAGGACCCAACTTTGAATACTGGTGCCACAAGCTGAGCCAGTCCTGAAAACTTGGGTGTTCCATGCTGGCCCTGACTGGGTGTGGTGGTGTATAGCTCACTGGGGAGGCTGAGACAGTAAGATCACTATGAATCTCAACTGCATAAAAAGACCCTTTATCAAATAAATAAATAAATAAATAAATAAATAAATAAATAAATAAATAAATAAATAAATGAAAAGATGGGGAAGAGTAATGAAGCAACAGGGAAAATAGATCTGACTTGTGTTCCCAGAAAATTCATCTTAATATAATAATAGTAGTAACAACAATAAAGAGCATCTAAAGGAATTTAAAAGCAATGCAAGAAAATCAATGAGTACTCAGCAGGGGAGATGGCTCAGGAGAATAAGCGCTTCCCTGAAAATCAACAAATACTGTGATAAAGTCAAATTCAGAGTAGTTAACTTCACTTCCACTGCTAAAAGCATTACACCTAAGAAATGGTCTTACATATCTGGAATTCTAAGGCTTGAAGATGGAAAAATATGTGGCCTTACTCCTTGAAATTTTGAAAAATTAGAACTGATTTAAGTCATTAGTGCTATAGCACAGGTCCATAAAGTAGACCTTAGATGAAGTTGGCCAAGTGAAAGAAGATGACAAGAAAGCTTGCTATGTACTCTAGAATTCATAATAATAACCTTCCTTATAAGAAATTACAACTCCTTGTATGCTATTGTCGATGGAAAAGAGGTGTAAATTTATTCTGCACTAGTCAAACCCTCAAAAATGATGTAGCTATGGGTCCTAGACTTGCAACACCCTAAAGACATCAGAAAAGAAATACAAAACAACTCTAAGGGCACATGTTTGCAATCTAGGGTGTAAAAGAAAAGAAAACAAATCAACTCCAAGTGAAAATAAGTTCCTACAAAAATCACCATCCCTTTGTGGAGATAAGCAGAAATAAAGAGACCCAAACATTGCCAGAAGTAGGGAAAATGAAGCCAGAAGGACTCCAAGTGATGGAACTTTATTTGATAGTCCAGATTTCTAAGACTGAAGTACATAGGGTCACATAGATATCATTAGGATTTTTACTAAATATGAAATTACTTTGAAAAGTAATTTGATAAGTCATAGTGACTCCACAAGGTTTGGACAGAGATTAGTTTGATGTGAAGGGAATAGAGTAGGCTTGTGTCCCAATGGAGCAGGACTTAATGACTAGAAAGTGTAGTCTATTGTCTACCTGTACATAACAATTGCAAGAGTCTTTTGGATTGCTCTCACACAAATGCCCTAAGTTGAGTTGCTTGTAAACATTGGAAATTTATTCCTCATAGTCTTGGAAGCTGGAAAGTCTGATACCCAGGCATCTCTGTGCCCTGTGTCTGATGAGACCATTTTCTAGTTCATAGATAGCATTGCCCTCTTCCAGTGTCTTTATGTGGTGGAAAGAATCCCCTTCCAACTCTAAAACCTCTTTCATGAAGGGCTCCACAACAGCTTTTTGCAGTGTAGATCATATCAAATGACAATATCTCAGTTCCCATATTTATTATTGCCCTGTCAACCCATGATGGGCTTGTCCTGGCTTCAAGTTCTTTGCAAACACATGTACTGAGAATATCAAGTTTCAGTTGATTTTCTTCCATCTGGCTGAGCAAAGCCTACCCTCTGTCTCTGTTCTGCTTTTTCTGCCATGTTTGAAATACCAAGGATAGGACAGGAGGATTTTTCTTTTTTTTTTTTTTTGGTGGAACCAAGGGTTGAACTCAGGCCCTTGTGCTTCCATGGAAGTGCCTATTCTACTGAGCCATCTCCCCAGCCCCCAGGACAGGAGGATTAATGTTTGCATTTACTTAAAGAGATCAATACTTGCTAGGACAATAGACACCAAAGCAGATGTGATTCCCTTGTAGGAATAGTCAAAATGTGATTCAGGAACAGCATGCCCACAGGTATCAGGGTAAGATAACTATTTTTACCTTAATATCATTGGTCTTTATCCCAGGGACCTTTCTTGTCAAGGAGTTAGTAGCCTTCATATAACATGTTACAAGAAAATTACTCAGTGTTCACCTACCATACTCAGAGGCTATAAAAATAATATTCTTTTTGTTAAAAATAATTTCTTAAATGTAAACTATAAATTACAAGAATTAAGATATGACATTTAAAAAATGTGCACTACTTGATGTAAATAACTTTTAAAACTGTTATAGCAGTACTTTACGAAGAAGAGATTTTATTGTTCTCAGTTGTAATAGTTGTTTTTGAGCTGAAGGCATCTCAGTGCACATCCTGAGGTTATAGCCCAAATGATAGAGATGGCATTGACCCATATGGTAGATGCTCAAGTTGCTCTTCCCTAGCTTCTGCCTCCAGATCAGAGAGCTGGGAGCACCATTTCTTCCATGGCCTCAAAACAAACCCAGGAACCAAGAACAGATGGTAGAGAGGAGACTAGCTCTTTATAAATAGCAAGTCCGGAAGACTCCTGCATCCAGATGACTCATGTTTACGACATGAGGATTCTAGGGTATTTTTCCTGCTCTGCACCCAACAACATCAGTAGTGTATTTTTGACATATTTTTTACTTTTATGGATAATTTCTAATGTTGAATTTAAAAGCTTTGTAAAATAGGAGGTTATGTTATTTATAACATTTAGAAAAAGAAATGTTTATGTGGTACAAATGAATACTCTAGATAAAATTTTTTATAACTGCTTCATTTTGATTTAGAACCTTGACTCATTTTTCCCCTCATTATTTTTTTATTACAGGGAGGATAAAAGGCCGGTGGAGGAAAGATCAAAAGCTAATTAAAAGCAATCCATTTTTTCTTACATTTATTATTGGCAGCAGTTTTAGCTCATATCATTTGTAATATTTTTTAAGTCAATGTTTGGCAAATTGTTCTTATGATCCTTATTTATGTTTTAAGGATTTCCTTATAGATATTCCTAGATGGAAGTTTGCTGGTTTTACTGATTTCTAATAGATAGTGTTAGACTGGAAGTAATATGTGTTATTGAAGCCAAGCCTAATGCAAATAACAAGACATATTGAGTAATTCATATTACACAGTATCAAATATATTAAATCTAGATATAGTTCTCACTATAATACTGAAATAAATATTTACATTTCATTCTACAGGAGCTGCTTCTACTTTTGGTTATTTATTTTATTATTATGATCATTACTATTATTATTGAACAAATAGCAGTGAGAGTTTCAAGACAAATTAACAGGACAGATTCGAAAAATCACTACATTGCAAAATGTTTTTGTAAAGTTTTGGTGTTGTATAAGGCGCATACATGATATTATACTTATAGGCATTATTATAGTAGATGTCTCTAATCTGTGAATGAAGAAAGTCCAACTATATACCTATTTTATTTCTCTATAGCTGATTTGTATCACAGATTCGACAATTAACACCCTGTACCTTGTTATCTCCCCAATGTCTGACCATAGGACTAGAAGCCAACATAATATCTTGTCCAACCACTATTAGTGCAAATCTTGCTTCTCATAGAATTATGCAGGAGCATGGCATATTTATCCTAACTGTACTTTTTATACACACACATCATGGTTCTTCCTTTGTATTCCCCTTTTTTTTCTAGACCTGTCAAAGATGGACACTCCATTGTCATTAAATCAATTTAGGTGCCTGAACTTGGTGACACAATCAAACACAGTCTAGCATTCCACATTAATAGTGAGTTATCTGAAGAAATTGTTCATTATAGCCATTTACAGTTCAACTTATTATTACGACCCCATATTATATAACTCATTTTTATACTTTTCTGCTGCATGGTTAAGACCAAGGTAGATCAAGACCTACATACCAAAAGATGTACCTTTTTTTTTTTTTTTTTTTTTTTTTTTTGGTGGAACCGGGGATTGAACTCAGACCTTTGCGCTTGTCAGGGAAGCACTTATTCCACTGAGCCATCTCCCCAGACCCCCGTACCTTTTGTTTTTGATGAGGTCAGTGAAGTCCTCTCAGGGTTTATCTTGTAATCCTGTACTTTACACTGTAGATCATTTGCCTGTGTCATATATGCAGATGAGTCACGGCCAATGTCTGACCAATTTGCTCTCTATGAGAACCTGAGAGAAAGTTTTCTATCCATGTGTCCCTCCCAGGCACACTATACACCATCAGTCTCTTTCCTCTGTGGCTTCATAATCACCTTGATCAGAAAATTTGGGTCACAACTGAGTTTCATGATGTTACAATACAAGTTCTCCTATGCCCTGAGTCTTTGTTGACCTTGAAAGGCTAGGGCCAAAATGTTGGCTGGCCTTGTGGCTCTTCTATTTCTCTAATTTTGATCTGTGCACGTAGCTTGTTAACCATCCTGAAGAAAAGCTGATTAGTATCCTGCAGCATATGCTGTTCAGTCAATTGTCTTCAGTTGATGTTGTACACTTCTGTTTGTATTTCTTCTTTTGTCTTCTTATACTAGGAAGACAGTATGATATTTGCACATGTGTGTCTGGTTTATTTGACTTACAAGTATATGGTCAAGTGGCATCCACCTTAATATAAATGATTCAAGTTTATCATTCATTATAGCTGAGTAATACTTCATTATATAGAAATACCACATCTTTTTGAACCATTCCTCATGTGACAGACATCTTGGTTGTTTCCAAGATTTTGCTATCACAAATTCTGCTGCTATAAACATAGGTACACATATGTCACTATGATATAATGTTTTCGGTTCCTCTGGGAAAATTTCCAGTAGGGGGATAGCCGGTTTGAATGGGATTTCCAGCCCTACTCTTTTGAGGAGTCTCCACACTGATATCCATAATGGTTGCACCAGTCTACATTCTCACCAGCAGTGGAGAAGTGTTCTCTTTAATTCTCAAACTCTTCAACATGTGTTGTTGGTTGATTTCCTTATGATAGCCATTCTTTATGGAGTGAGATGGTATCTCAGTGTTGTTTTTATTTGCATTTCACGGATGGCTAGCGATGTGGAGCATTTTTTTCATATATTTATTCAATTCTTTATTTTTGTCCTCTGAGAAGTGTGTACTCATCTCAGATGCCCATTTCTGAATTGGGTTGATAAATTTTGGGGCCCTTTACATCTTAGTTCTTTATATATTCAAGAGATCAGACGTTTGTATGATTGCTTATTAGCATTTTTTCAAAATTTGTGGGTTGTCTGTTCACGTTGTTGACGATTTCTTTTGATGTGCAGAAACTCCTCAAGAAGTGTTGATCCCAGTTGTTGATACTTTCAAGTGTTTCCCGTGCAAATATGTTTGTTCATGAACTCTTTACCTATCCCAATATCTTCAAGAGTTCCTCCTACTTTCTCTTCCAGGAGTTTGAGTATTTCTTTTTTAATGTTTAGATCTTTAATCCATTTTGACTTTAGCTTAGTGCATGGTGATAGAGTTGGGTCAAGTTTTAGTTTTCAGCATGTAGAAAGCCAAGTTTTCCAGCACCATTTGTTAAAGAGGCGACCTTACTTCCAGCGAATATGTTTGGCCCCTTTGTCAAAGATCAGATGGCTGAGTGTGATCATAGATGCCTCTGCGTCTTCTAATCTATTCCATTGTCCCTCAGGTCTATTTTGTTGCCAATACCACGTTGATTTTATCACAGTACCTTTGTAGTATAATTTCAAGTCAGGAATTGTGATGCTTCCTGCCTTGTCTTTGTTGGCCAAGATTGCCTTTGATATTCTTTTGTGGTTACAAATAAATTTTAGAAATGATTTCTCTAGGTCTGGAAGGTATGTTGGTGGCAGTTTGACAGGGATTGAATTAAATTTATACAGCAATTTTGGGAGTATGGTCATCTTCTTGATGTTGGTTCTTCCTATCCAGGAGCATGGAATATCTTTCCAGTTTCTAAAATCCTCTATAATCTCTTTTCTTAGGGTATTGTAATTTTCTGTGAAAAGTTCTTGGATTTCCTTGGTTAAGTGAATTCCAAGGTATTTCATTTTCAGCTGTGCTATTGTAAAAGGTATTGTTTCTCTTTTAGTGTGATTGTTATCTGTGTAGGGGAATGCTATAGACTTTTGAGTACTGGCTTTGTATGCTATATGCTACTGAATTTCCATATCAGTTCTAGTAGCTTCTTGGTAGAATTTTTGGGGTCTTCCAAATCAAGTATCATGTCATCTGCAAATAGTGATAATTTAACCTCTTCTTTACCTTTTCTTATTCCTGTTATTTCTCCCTCTTTTTTTAATGGCTTTTCCTAATGATTCCAAAACTATATTGAATAGGAGGGATGATAGAGGACATCCTTGTCTTGTACCTGATTTAAGAGTAAAAGATTTCAGTTTTTCCCTGTTTAGGATCAAATTAGCTTTTGGGTTGTCATAGATGGCTTTTATGAAGTTAAGGTAGAGTCCCTCTATTCCAAATTTCTGTAGGACCTTGAACATGAATGAGTGTTGGACTTTGTCAAAAGCTTTCTCTCCATCAATTGAGATGATCATATGATTTTTAGATTTCAGTCTATTAATATAGTGTGTTACATTTATAGATTTTTGAATATTGAACCATCCTTGCATCCCTGGGATAAATCCTACTTGGTGATGGTGTATGATCTTCTAGATGATTTGCTATATGCTATTTGCTAGGATCGTATTGAGTATTTTTGCGTCTATGTTCATGAGCAAGATTGGCCTATAGTTGTCGTTTTTGGTTTTGTCTTTCCCTGGTTTTTGAATCAGTATAATACTTGCCTCCAGAAATGTTTTTGGGAAGACTGCTTCCTTTTCAATTTCATTGAAGATTTTGAGGAGTGTAGGGATCATATCTTCTCTAAATTTCTTATAGAGTTCAGCTGTGCATCCATCAGGACCTGGACTTTTCTTTGTTGGTAGGCGTTTTATTACATTTTGTATTTTGTTGACTGTTATTGGCTTATTGAGAGTTGTTATATCTTCTTGGTTCAGTTTGGTAATTTCTACCTTGTGAGGAATCTGTCCATTTCTTCTGTGTCTTCTATTCTGTGAGTATAAAGGTTCTTGAAGCAACTGTTAACAATCTTCTGAATTTCCACTGGGTCTGTGGTGATTTCACCCTTTTCATTCCTTATTGCTTGTACTTGAATTTTCTCTTGGTTCTTTTTTATGAGATTGGCTAGAGGCTTATCAACTTTATTTAGTCTTTCAAATAACCAACTTTTTGACTTGTGGATTCTTTGGCCTGTTTACTTCATCTCAATTGAATTAATTTCTGCTCTAATCTTTATGATTTCTTCTCGTCTTTGCGCTCTGGGTTTCATTTGCTCTTCTTTTTCTAGTCGCAGAGGTAGAACATTAGGGTGTTTATTTGCTCCCATTCTGTTTTCTGAATGCTTGAATTCCCCCTAAGAACTGCTTTCATCACATCCCATAAATTCTGAAAAGTTGTGCTTGAATTTTCATTGAATTGTAGATATCATTGAATTACTTGTTTAATTTCTTCTGTGACCCATGTAAATGGATTCAATTCACCATTTAAGATAAATAGACAGGCAAAGTGGATTAGGAAACAAAATGCAACAATACACTGAGTAGTGTGTTGTTTAATTTCCATGAATTTAGCGGGTTTTATGGTTTCTTTTGTCATTTAGTTCCAGTTTCATTGCACTATGGTCAGATAATATGCATGGGATAATTTCTATTTTCTTGCATATACTTGAGCATAACCTCTGGACTACTATGTGTTCTATTCTGGAAAATGACCCCTTGTGCAGCTGAAAAAATTGTGTATTCACCTGTGGTTGGGTGGAACACTCTGTATATATCCACCAGGTCCATTTGTTCCAAGCTCTGGTTCAGTTTTGCTACTTCCTTGCTAATTTTTGTCTGGTTGATCAATCTTTTTGAGATAAGGGGTTGTTAAGGTCTCCTGTTAAAATTGTGGTCTTAGATATTAAGTTTTTTATGTCCATTAAGATTTGTCTTACATAGTTGGATGATCCTGTGTTTGGTGGATAATATCTATGAGTGTTACCTCTTCCTCTTGAATTTTTCCCCTGACTAATATATAGTGGCCTTCTTTGTGTCATTTGATCTTTCTTGATTTGAAGTTGAGACTGTCTAAGAACAGAATTGCTACTCCTGCTTTGCTCTGAGGTGCTGGGACATATAATATTGCTTTCCATCCTTTGACGTTTAGCCTATGAATGTCTTTTTTAAGTTAAGTGTGTTTGTTGTAGACAACATATTGTTAGATTTTATTTCCTAATCCACTGTGCCAGTCTATTTCTCTTAAGTTGTGAATTGAATCCATTTACATTGATGGTTATAATTGAAATGTTTTTACTTATGATTGCCATCATATTTACCTGCTGTTGTTTACTCCTTTTTATCATGTGTTTAATTGTTTGTGCTGGTTAGTGGGTTCCTTCCATTCTCATTCATGGAGTTCTGGTCATTGTGGTCTCTCTCTAGAACATCTTTCAGTAGCCTGTGTAGGGATGTCATCGTCATCATGAAATTCTTTACTTGTTCTTTGTCATGGAAGTATTTCATTTCTCCATCAAACTTGAGAGTTTTGCAGGGTATAGTAGTCTGGGTTGGAATTTATTTTTGTACAGGACTTGAAGAACTCTGCTCCATGCTCTCCTTGCCTTCATGGTTTGTGTAGGGAAGTCGGCTATAATTCTGATCAGTTTTCCTTTGAATGTGATCTGCTTCTTATCTCTAGCAGCTTTCAGTATGTTATTTTTGTGTTGGATTTCTGGGATCTTGACTATTATATGTCTTGGTGTTTTTTTACTTGGGTTGAAGTTATTTGGTGTTCTGTATGCTTCGGTTACCTGAATGGTAGATTGTTTCCTCACATTTGGGAAGTTTTCTGAGATTACTTCTGCCCAGATTATTTTTATGTTATTTGTATTGACTCCTTCATTCTCACTGATACCAATTTATCTCACATTGTTCATCCTTTCATCATCTTGCAGGTGATGGATTATTTTTTCCTGCATTCTCATTGTTTTTAAGAGAACCTTTCTCACCTTCTCACTAGCTGCACCAGCATCTTCAAGATCTGAAACTCTGCCTTCGCTTTCACTCAAATGATTTTGTAGCCTTGTGATCGCTATTTTTGGTTCATCTATATCTCTTTGACTCTGTTTCATGTGTTCTATTTCTTTTCTGTATTGCTCATTCAAGGTAACCATCATATTTCTGATCCTCTCTATTTTTTATCCATGTCTTCTTTAGACGTAGTTATTCTTTTTCTTCAGAGTTTCTTCCACGTTGGGTTTCCTCTGTATATTTCCATACTTGTTTCTGTATTTCAGATGCTAAGATTTCAAAGAATTCTCTATTTTTCAAAGAATTATTTTTTAATTTCAGAAATTATTTCTGCTTTGCATTCCTCATGACCTTTCTGCTGTTGTTTCTTTGCTTCAAATGCTGTTAATTCATACATTTCACCTGGAATAGTGCTCTCTGCACTTGTTCTGGGTGAGCATTGGTTTTCCCTCTGATGTTTCTGCATTTGATTCTTTATTTCAAATATTACATACTCACATATTTATTTTTTATTTCAGGAATTAATACTCCTCTGAATTCCTCTATACCCTTCTGCTGTTGTTCCTTTGCTTCAGTATCTGTTAATTCATTAATTTCTGCTGAGCTTGTGTCCTCTGCACTTACTGGTCGACTCGAGGCCTGAGATCGCATTTTTCTCCTTGTCTTTGTCATTTTGTGTAGCACTGACCTCTGCGACTTTTACTCACAGTCCGAGCTTTGCTGGGACTTGGGCCGCAAAGTGGGACCTGGGACTGCTGGGAACTGTCTTTCTGGCGTGGTGGGCCTGGCGCTCTCCTCGTTTACTAAGCTTATTCACTAACAAGACATTGACCAAAATATATGCTCTATACAAGGTAGGTTTTAGAAATTTTAATAAAATTAGGTAGAATTCCTAATCCTAATGTTCTTTATTGGCATAGCAGCCAAATACAATTTAAGAATTATAAAAATCAATTATTTGGTAAACACCAATTTTTTTAGTTTTAGATAGGATCTATTATGTAGTTCAGTCTGGTTTTGAACTCATTATGTAGCCCAAGCTGGCTTCAAGCTGCCTCAGCCATGTGAGTGCTGAGATGACAATATGTGCAACCATAGCTGACCTGGAGACAACTATTGCGCTTAGTTGCATAATGATGTATATAATGCTATATTTTGATTTAACCTAGATTTTCTGGTCCTTTAAAGAAATAGTTTGTAATCATGCAAGAAAACAGCAGATCTCCAAATCCACATTACACATGGAGACTTCTAGAAAAACACCTGTGGACTTCCATCTTCCCTTTCTCTAATACACTACCTTATTGTGGCCTGAGTTATTCTCATGAAAATCTGATTGGTCACTTCCCTTCTTCTACCCTTTCAGAGGTTGCTACTGGCTTACAGAATAACGTGAAAACTATAACGTTAGGGTGTACAGAAATCCATGACCAGAGTCATCTCTCATTCTTGCTTACCTCCTCATGCTCTGATTCAGACTTCAGGGTCAACACTCTGCCTATTTTAACATCAACATTTGGCAAATTATTCCTGTGATCTTTTTTAAGTTTTAAAAATCAGATGGGAATTTATTGGTTTTAAAGCTTTCCTTATAGGTATTGTTAGATTGGAGCTGAAATGTGCTATTGAAGTCAACACTAATGCAGGACATATGTCTAATTGATAAACAGCTGGAACCCCGTGCTTGTGGTGAACTTGGTTCCAGAACTGGAACTCTGTGTTATAATCTCAGTAGCTGGAGTTACTTTTCACAGGAAACTATACCTATCAATGTTTTCTTTATATGATTTAGTACCTTAACTCATCCCCCTCCCATTATTTTTCCCCAATCCTTCCCACAAAGAAAGGATGAAAGGCATATTTATTTAATGTTTGATGTAAACACAAGGCTTCTTCTCTTGAAATCACATCCAGGGTTTCACTTCAGCTCTCAACTATGCTTCTGTTATACTTCCATGAAGTAAAACCTTTTTCTAGAGGTGAAGTTTTGGTGACAAGAATTCCAAGCACCCATGCAGGCTGAATTTCCATCAGATAATCTAGCTGAACTCAAGACAACTGCACCTCCCTTGTATTTAAGTTATAAGCCAGGTACACATATTTTCATGTTGGGACTCTACATAAAGATATTTGAAAATAGCCAAATGGACTTTGCATCACAGGTAACTTTGGGCTATTTTCAAATATACTTAAATATGAACTTTCCATCACTATAAGATAAAACTGAGATAAATCACATTACAGAGAGAAAAAGGGGCCATCAGACACATGATTTCAGAGGTTTGAGTATGGGATTCATTGGCCCTGTTGCTTTGGCCCTATGAAAGCTATCAAATCAGGATGGAGAAAACAGAGTGAAGTACATTCTTTCACCTGGTGGTATGAAAAGGACAATGACAGGAAATAAAGGGGATCAGAATTCTTCGGTGGCATCTCCCCAAGGATGAGAGTACCTCTCACTGTACCTCACCAGCAGCCAAAAACCACAAAGGTGATGATCAAGCATTCAACTGGGGCCTTTAAGTAGATAATTATGATCAAACTATAGCAGTGGGGACAGAGATGGCTAGTGAGAGCCTTCCTACAGTATTCTGGCAAACTGGAATAAGGGGGTAACAGAATGTTACATGGTTTGAACTAAGTGTTAGTTATATAGATACATGTAAAAATTTACCAAACTCTTAATGAAATATTAGTAATTCTATTTATTTATTTATTTTGAAAAACAAATAGCAATGAGAGAGTTTCAAGACCCATTAGCAGGACAGATTCAATAAATTAATACATTGCAAAATGTTTTTGTAAAGTTTTGGTATCGTACAAGGTGCAAACATGATATCATACTTACAGACATTATTATAGCAGATGTCTCTAATCAGTGAATTAAGACAGTGTAGCTGTATACTTATCTTATTTTTTTAGCTGGATTATATCACAGATTCAATAATTAATACTTTCTACCTTGTTATCTTCCTAGTGTTTGTCCATAGTACTAGAAGCCAACATAATATCTTGTCCAACCACTATTAGTGCAAATCTTGCTTCCATAGAATTATGCAGAAACACAGCATACTTATCCTGAATGTACTGTTTATGCACACACATCATTATTCTTCCTTTGTATATCCCTTTTTTTTTGTCTAGACCTGTCAAAGATGAGCACTCCATTGTCATTAAACCAATTTAGGTGCCTGAACTCGGCGACACAATCCAACACAGTCCAGCGTTCCATAATAATAGTGAGTTATCTGAAGAAGTTGTTGACTGTAGCCATTTACAACTCAACTTATTATTATGGCCCTGCATTATATGACTCATTTTTATACTTTTCTGCTGCATGGTTAAGACCGAGATAGAGCAAGATCTATATACCAACAAATGTAGCTCTTGTTTCTGATGAGGTCAGTGAAGTCCTCTCAGGGTTTATCTTGTAATCCTGTACCTTACTCTGTAGATAGCTTGTCTGTGTCATCCATGTATTAGTAATTCATTATTATTATAATTATTAGTTTCCACAAATGAGGCTAAGTCATTCAACATGATGAAAGACATTGTTTCATTACTCTGTCATTCAGCACTATATGGGAAAGCAGTCCATAGTCTTTTAAAAGGCTTACAATTTTTTTTTAATTCAAGAGACTTTAAAGATCCACTGAAGCCTACCCATACCCCACATTATAATAATTTTTATAAATAGTGTGATGGTGTACCTGACATCTCTCTATAAAATTATTTGGTAAGCCAACCCTCAAGAGTAGGCTCTAAAGTACCTCTGTGTAAGTGAATTATGCTTTGTGTTTGCTTGATTCAATAAAAAAGCCAGTAAGAAATGATGAAGCAAAGCTTCGATGTTTAAGTTATAGGACTTTAAGGACTCAACCTCATTCACCTAAATTAGTTGAGTGACAATGGAGTGCCCATCTTTGACATGTGTAGACAAAGGAAGGGGTATAGGAAG